>JAVYIG010004596.1:0-157334 GCA_035222895.1 Strongylocentrotus droebachiensis | reverse complement strand
AGGCACAAATGTCACCTGTAGGTTTAGAAATACAGGTAGGGCTACAGGTTTCTGATTAATCAAACTGAAGGATCATTTAATAATATTTATTTGAAAATGAAATTTTGTAGGTGGGGACATTTTGTACATGGTTATTAAAGATAAAGTTGAGTTCTGTTCGTGCAATTGATTGAGAAAGAAATGGTGTGGAATCGATCAGAAAAATTACAAGCACTGTACATGGGACTGTATATGGGACTTCACAAACACGGTGCATAAAAATCCGTCCCGATGTTGATTATGTTACATGCCATATTTAGAATATGAAGGCATTTGGAGAGCCATTCTTTTTAGGGAACATGTTTTATCTTATGTTCTTCCACACTTACATGATAACAATGTTAACACTCACAATTTTTTGTTCACCTCTTCCCAGACCTCAATCTTTAAATGTTTTTGGTAAGCTTTTATAAAATTTATCTTTTAATAGGACGAAGCTGCCGAGTATGGCATTGATCCCAATGGTCACTACTTGGGAGGAGCAGAGAATGATGGAAGTGTCCAGATTCCATCTACTGTATGCCCTCTTGCACTAACTGCAGACCAGATGGACCACTTTAATCAGCAAGTCAGATTCCATCCTAATGACGTAAGTGTATTCGATGACACAGCCTACCTACAAGGGCTTGAGGTGCTTCAGAGTTTTAATCAAGACTGAAATAACTGCATTGGCGTCTTGTTGCCGGCTGTTCGGATCTTATGGTTGTTCCACATTTCTGTGAAGCATCGCATGCTGTGGTTAATCCGAGGCAGGAACACTACCTGAAGGCAGAATAGGTGCAGCTCGCTATCAAACGTTCTATCCTGCAGATGAAGGAACCCCTTCCTGAACCATGGAGAGGGTGGTCCAATTTTAGGTTCTAAAGGGCACTAGAAATGTCATAAATAAGAATTTGAGGAATAACCCTGCACTTTGAAGGCATTTGCAGTCTGAACTCGACTATCCCGTTAATCCTAGTCCATGCTATTCTTTTTATTTGTTATTTTTCTTTTGCGTGTTTATAAAACTCTTGAACCTGTTTATTTTATAAACTTTTGTTACTAACCGTGTTTTAATACAGAACTTGAAAAGCTAATGCATCTACTGCAACCCCGTCAGAAAGATTAAGAGAGCCACACCAAAGTTCCACCCATACATCCTAGTCCAGCCAGTCATAGAGGCTGTTGCAGCAAGCGAGTATCCAACACATAATACTTCAGGCAGCTTAGATGGAATTACTGACCTGGATTACAAAATGGACAATTAAGTCAAAGACAGCTACTGTAGTATACACCTGTATGTTCCAGGATACGTGCTCGAGTTTAAGCAATTTGATATCATGCAGCAAATGTCATGAGAGAATCAAGAAGAGATGTGCAATGTGGATATCATAAAAGATAAGAATGCCCTCTTGCAGAAAGAGGATAGTGAGCCAGGAGCGTCATCTACCAGTGTTGTCTATGGCATTGACCCAACTGCAAAATGGTTGGACATCATACATCGATCTCCAACTTCTGCATTAGTTTAAAACGGATCGAATTCCCCTTTCTTCTGCAGCTTCACCTTCTTCCTGATCACACTCTGTCGACTTTGTCCTGAACAGAATGTGTTGGAAGCCTGACTTTGACTCAGAATCTAGATAATTATGCCAGTGCTAGCTTATCAGCCCGCCATCTTCTATTCTTATTGAATTATTGAATGACATGTGTTAAAATCCATGGGTAAAAACATTTGCATCTTGATGGACGAATGGTTATTTAAATGTAGAAATTTGTAGAATTTGAACACAACTATATTTTGTATTGCAAATAACATTATCCAATTCAGAGTAGCATGCGGTACAGTAGTGGGATAGAAAAAAAAATGAATCGTGAGGGAATGTGGAAATAAATGTACAAGTTGATGACAATTAAAATGATCGATATCAAGTGGAAATGGAGTTTGGTGAAAATTGGTTCATGAACTTCAAAGATATCAAGAAGAACCCACTCTTAATTTAATTTCACAGGCCACAGAACGTTATAAGAAATTCAGTATAAACTAGCGCTGTAGCAGGATTGCAAGTTCGTAATGGGTATTATTGGATGATAATTACCACTACTGGTATATGCATAAACCTTCAATCATTATGGTCGAAGGCATAAACCAACAATGTAGTCAAATCTAGTGTGCATCATTGATGCATCATTTCTTGACAGATTTCTTTCAAATTGAGTATGGAAGTGTATATTGGTAAAATCTATGCACCTAGTTTTTGGTGATGCTGGCACTAGTGTCCCGTGTTTTATAGGATCAAAAGCTCATATTTTGGTGGGTATCTAGTGTGCACTCTGTAGTTCATATTGACAGATTTCTTTCAAATTTTGTATACCGTAGAGATGTATCCGAGGACAATTTACACATCTCTCCTTTTTGGTGATGCTGCCCTCATTGTTACATTCTTTATAAGGTCAAAGGTCATTTGTCCTTATTGTGCCTTGTTACTGCTGCATTTTTTGAAGGATTTTTTTTCAAATTTTGTATGGTAGTGTATCTTGATCAAATCTACATATGTGTAGTGTTTGGTGACGCTGCCACCAGTATTCGTCTATTTATTAGGGTCAAAGGTCATATTTTGATGGGTGTCTAATGTGCGCTCTGCAGGTTATATAACCCATGACCGATTTCTTTTAAATTTTGAATGGAGATGTTTCTTGGTACAATCTACACTTTTGGGCGGTGCCCTCATTGTTCCGTCTGTTATATGGTCAAAGGTCATATGTCTCTTGTGCGTTTTAACTACCACATTTCTGGACAGATTTCTTTCAAATTTTCTACAGATATGCATTATACTCTAATCTAGACACATATTGCTTTGGTGATGCTGCTCCTAGTCTTGACAATAGTCCGAGCCACTATAGTATTGTTTCAGGGATGGGAGAGAGGATCTTAATTGTCCCTCCTTCGAATATAAGGATGACACAAAATTGCTGCCACTGCCGGGGGATACATTCGCATTGCGCGGCAATACAGATTGTGTTATTTCTATTTATTATTATAGGAGAAATAGGTGAGGAGTAATTTCATTCATGTGAATTAATATCTTCTTCTTTCTCTTAATAATTTTTCTGATAATAAATAATTGTGTATCATTCTTTTTGTTAAAATTATGATTACGGTAGTTGATTATAGATGTATTTATTTCATTCTTTTTTTTCTTGGGTAAGGGGGGGGGGGGGAGAAAGCAGAAATTTGTCCATCCCCGATACATTTAATCAGTTTGGTATAGTCTTTTCTGATAGTCACCCTTGCATATAAAGTCAAATTTATTGGAAATATTAAATAATAGGCTTGATTTTGATAAAATTATAAAATTTAGACTCTCAAAGACAATATAAAATTGTTAGAAAAGGGCTTGTATTGGGCTATTGGCCTTCGACCAATGCTAGGTAAACTTATGTAAGGTTGTACATTTGCGTATAAAAAACGTTAAAGTACACTGTCTTGCTAGAGTTTTGTTTTTTTCATACAAGTACGTTCATGCTCCTCAACACCTCATAATTTCTAGATGTATTATACTTTCTTTTAACAATAAAGTAAAGTATAAATGAAGCTGAATTTTCAACATTCCAATTATTTTATTCTTGTTTACATGGAGAATAATACTGGTTGAGAAAAAGTGAAAATACAGTGAGTATACTGTACATGTATTTGGATCAAAGACATATACATGTATATATATATATATATATAATGAATAAAATTTTCACTACAAAAATACACTGGTATATTGAGGTATTTTTTTTTAGTCACTAAATATTACAAACTTCAATATCACATTGTGTCAATGAGCCAATAAAACTAAAGATGTGGTCTTTTCTTGCGAAACACAATTTTTTACTAAATTTGCTTAAAAATTTGCCTTGCACACTTATGGACACCATTTTAATTGCCCTTTAACTTCTATCCTTGGTAGTTTTGCTCAATTTTTAACTTGCCCTAGACCTATTAAAGAGATGCACCTGTGTGTGAATAAACTTTGGTGATCCCAAATGCCACAATGGTCAACCTTGTTTTGTCATTACATGGACCAAAATGCTAAATATAAATAAATGACATGTGATGTGCATCATATTTCCTCATTTTGGATGAAAATAAACAATTCAAAATGGTTGTCTTCCCAAACTGCCCTTTTTTTTTGGACACACTTGGGCTAAAAAAATCTACGACAAAAAATAGTGTTCCAAGATGCCCCCCAAAGAAGAAACTACAAATATTTTTACCCTTGCACTAATCCAAAATTTATGTGCACAAGAGGGTATACTACCTTAAAGATGGGTAGAGGGATTTTCAAAGGTCAAAATTTGGCTCAAGCTGGAAGTTGGATTAACATGGACACATTTTAATTGGAAAAAAACGGCAAAAGCCGCAATTAATGACTTATTCTCAACCATATAGTTGATGCATATTTACTAGCAAAACTATTCCTAGTATGAGAATTAAGCGGTTGATTTACTTCAAATTTCATACATGGGGTCCAAACATAACCTTGGTACTGTTCAAGTTGTAAATAAATTTGTGATCCCTCTACCAACTTTAAAGTCACACGAAATGCTCAACACAGCTTAAATGCATGACAAACTCTTTTAAATCTTCTGGTGCAGGTTTATACTGAGTCAATGAACAGATGAAGTATTTATTGTCCCATTTTCATAAAATTGGTTTACATAATGTCTTTGCTTACTTCATTTAATTGCATTTCGATAGGTTTTTTGTAATGTCTATCTATTTAGGGCCCAATATTTTCACTTTAAAACCTGCATAGATCAACAAAAATTTGGGCTTAGGAGAAATAGAACTGCACTAGGAGTAAATATGAAATAATATGCCTAATTGGTATAACACGACATTTTTTCTACCGGTAACTATGGTAAAAACAAAATTATAATGATGATGGTACCATCAATGTTATTATGTTATTAAAATATGACCCGTTCTGGTTTTTCTGACTAAATTTAGCCAAGCTCACAAATATCAAGGGCAAGTACTGCAATTAAACAAGGCATTTCAAGGTAAAGTTATGTACTACATAGAAACAAATATGCATGGCAAGTCAAATATAAGAAGGCATTTCAATTGTCTTACATCATTATTAAAGTGACTCTGTAACATTGCCTAAGATTCTG
Organism: Strongylocentrotus droebachiensis; assembly: GCA_035222895.1. Lineage (NCBI taxonomy): Eukaryota > Metazoa > Echinodermata > Echinoidea > Camarodonta > Strongylocentrotidae > Strongylocentrotus > Strongylocentrotus droebachiensis. The sequence continues at coordinate 152,150 of JAVYIG010004596.1, read as the reverse complement.
CAACAAAATCTTGGATTTAGCTCATATGGTGCAATAATAATGTTAAACTGTTAGTTCAGTGAGGAATCCCATGACTTTTACAAGTCGATCGCCTGTCTGATTATTAAGATATATTTATGATTAAAAATTAAAAATTTAATTTTGTGTTTACCTAACGGTTTTTATAATACTAGTCTATTGGGGAATATGAGTATGGCAATAGGGCCATACTTTTAAAGGGATCTTTGAGTGACGGGTTTTTACCATACTCGTTTTCCCCAAAAGAATTTAGTTTTACGAAAACTGTTAGGAAAACACAAAATTTGATTTTGATTTCGAATCATAAATATCTTAATAATCAGACAGGCAATCGGCTTGTAAAATTCAAGGGATTCCTGACTGACCAAAGGTTTATAATTATCATTGCAGCATGAGCTAAATCCAGGATTTTGTTTAAGAATAGGATACAAAGTTACCCAATCCCTTTAACATTGTTTAACGATGCTAGCTTTAAACGACTTACAAATAAGTACAACCATGGACCTATTACGGATGGACATTCATCGTTTTCCTAACGAATTCATTGTGATTGTCTCCGTCAATGTCGTCTCAATATTCCGTATGTAGCTTCGTTTCCGAGAAACCTTCTACAGGGTAATGATTAACGTAGTAAACGCACTAAACTGAATCATTCACACAAGACGCAGTCTCTGCAGTATAAACTAGCTCGTGCCTTTATTCAACGACGACAGTCTCAACAAATTCAGAACAAATGTAAAAACGTGTGGTGGTATAACTAGTGATGTCGATATAGTAGTGATAGTGACGTAGCGATAGCGACGTCGCGATAGTGGATAGTGTCGTGGCAATAGTGTCGTCGTTCGTACTGATAGTGTGGTTTACTGTTAAGACACAAATAAACAGTATAATAAATAAACAGTATAATAAGTAAACAATAGATACGTCATCATAATAGTGTATATAATGCAATAATCATGCCGTTAATAATAGTTATGCAATTACATAACTCCTGATATAAACTTCTCATATTCAAGTAATGTACATGCATCTTTGTAGAAATGCAACAAGTTCCAATGATCATTAAATCCCTCTTAATATCCCTTAGTTCAAGCTATCACTGCCAATTAAACATGCAATACATGCAGTCTAAAGTTTTGCCTAACTGTAAGACAAAGAAACAATTAAAGCACTAATCAGTGCAGTGTGCTTGAGTGCACAGGGCCCTATTTACCCCTCACACACACCCTACTAAACTACATGTATATCAATCATACATGCTCTGCACACAGCTGTGTGTGTGTGCGCATACACTAGAGGCTATGCCTTGGTGAACAGAAACTTTCCAAACTCCAAACTAACTTTAACTCTTCTATATACATGTACATCTTTCCTCCTATTAATACAGCAATCAACTACTGGGTATGGAACTACAATTATTACTGTTTCAATCATATGTACAAACTCATTATATAACTTGAGTAAGAATGACTTATAAAGCAACATATATTCTGGTAATATATCAGCTAACGAATACATGCTACGTACAGTATACTAGCATTGTATCATAAACAACAAAATGAACCAAGAACAAAGGATTGGCACATAAGTTACTTTCTTCTTACAGGTTTGTCTCCTGTTTCTCACAATGTATGTACCGGTAACCAGTATACAAGAATATATGAACAATTAAGCAATATATTGACTTACCAACTGTTAAATATCCCGGTTCTAATAGATGATTACAATTAATAATGAAAGATATTCCAAACTTTCACACAATTCTAAATTGAGTTGCTAACTCCTTTCCTGTGTAATTCGGTCTGCACTGTAGGATGTTGCATGCATCCCATGAGATGCTCTACAAGCCAAGTTTATGCAAATTAGCCCTAAACAAAAACCCCACTGGACTCTGGGCTGTTCCATGAACAAACAGGGGAACTCTGTTACATAATTTCAGAGGGGTAGGAGAACTTGTTTGTGAATACATGATTTGATTTCAATATGCCATGTTTATGACGCTACACCGTACATGTTTCTTCAGTTTGATCTCATGATGGTCGCTGCCAAAAAGCCGGGACAGAATCAAGATAGTGATTTACACATATGTTAATCTACATGCGCAGAAGATAATAACTCGCTTAAATCATGGAAAATCGATGTGCAGTTCTGGTTTATAATCAGAAATTGTTGTTCCGTGTACTAGCTGTATACATGCATTTTATTTAGAAAAACATGTTAATATTACCAGATACAGGTTATTTTTAGATTTTTTGGTTGTGATTTAAAATCCAGTTTCCCCCTATTTCCTCATAATATCCCAGAGTTACAACACACAGGGCTGATACAGATCATGGCCTTCTAATTGTTTTATAAGGTCATATAGGTGTGTGCGAAAGTTTGCGAATCAGTAATAATACATTTCATATCACCAAAATCGTCTGCTTTTCAACTTTGCTGCTCCTCATTGGGGATGCTTTTATTTATACTCTTAATACAGAGCACATCATCTAAACAAAACCCAAGAGAGGGAAACTGCTCCTTTAATTGTCAATGACCGAAAATGCTTACGCAGTCGTTATTGTTAAAACAGCTGAATGTTCTCATTAAGATGCACATAATCAGAAGGCGGTGACTATCATTGGATCAAAGAAAGAATCACGTTGAATGTCCATCCGTAATAGGTCCATGGTACAACAAACACACATATTTACAAAAATGTTTAATGTATTTCATTTGTAATTTACATTTGTTTTTCTTTCCCATTTGTCAAGTTTACAATAAACATAAAAACCCAATCATGGCTCACATGAGCCAATGACAATTTCTGGTGAAGTTTTTTTCTTAGTCAATGAACAATGAAGTATTTACTGCCCCCATGTTCATTATATTTTGTTTACATAATGTCTTTGCTTACTTCATTTAATTGCATGTTGAGAGATTATAGCAATGTCAATCCTTTTAAGCCAATATTTTCACTTTAAAACCTGCATAGATCAAAAACATTTTGAGGCTTGGGAGAAATAGAACTGCACTAGGAGTAAATATGAAATAATATGCCTAATTGGTATAACATGACCTATTTGACTGTCTAACTATGGTACAAAAGAATAATGATGATGGTATGTTATTATGTTATTCAAATATGACCCGTTCTGGTTTTTTCTGACTAAATTTAGCCAAGCTCACAAATATCAAGGGCAAGTACTGCAATTAAACAAGGCATTTCAAGGTAAAGTTATGTACTACATAGAAACAAATTTACAAAAATGAAGTGTTTTTACTTCATGGCATATGGCAAGTCAAATATAACAACATCAGCAATGACAATTCATGAATATTTTCACTGTAAAACTTAAATAGATTAAAAACATTTTTAGGCTCAAAGTGACTCGGTAACATGCATTGTTGAAGGTTGATTAAATTGGGTAATTTTTGTATGAAATGCTACTTATTATCTTCCTCCGACTGTATCTAACATGCAAAAAAAACCAGAAGGCACCACTGTGCAACACCCTCTAACAGTGATTAACAGTAAATTCTCCCAACCGTTTTTCCATGAAAAAAACACATAAACAGGCCTTTAAATATCTTTCAACAGTTAAATGTCATGAATGGTATATAGAGCCAATTCATTGCTTTGTGACGATTTACATTCACCCAAAATGTAATTAAATTGTAATAATATAGTTGGGAGATGTAAGGTATCAATCAGATCAGTTTTTCCCAATTTCAATCGCCACTAATGGTCTGATTTCATTCTAACTTTCAGATTATCTTAATTGTACATCTAGCATTGAAGTCACTACCTTAGCAACATTTTCTCTCATCAGAACAGTATTACCAAGTCCCTTTAAGAGAAATTGATCTGCACTAGGAGTACATATGAAATAACATGCCTATATAACACCCTATTTGTCTAACTTTGGATAAGTTGTGGTCCATTTCGGGTTAAATAATGTTAAGTAGTTCACCCCACATGCCAACTAAGCGTACATTGGCTCATATTCATACTTCATTTGGCAGGGGTTAACTAAACATATATCAAGTTTCAAATATTTACTTCAAACAATAATTGGCATAAATAATGAGCTGGATCTTATTTATCAATGGCACTTCAATTTAAATGATAAGGTACTCATGTCCTAAAAAGAACAAGTCAACACAAAGCGTAGCATCCCCTCGCAAGGGTACAAATGGGCTATATACATCAGAACAAGTTACCTCCATTGGACTATACTATTATATTACTAGGCAAGGAAGTTGACCACATTTTCACATATATAAGTAGGTGTTTTTGCGTATCTAATGAGCTATGACCTTTGACCTACATACTCGGAAATTGAACTTAGGCTGCATGTACAAGTATTTTGATATCATGCACCTTCATATCAAATTTCATTGAAATTCGTCAAACATTACTCACGTTATCGAATGGAAACCAGATTCGTATATCTAATGAGCTATGACCTACATACTCCGAAATCGAACTTATGCTGTGTTTCGATACCCTAGCTGAACCTTCTTATCAAATTTCTTAAAAATCCTTCAAACATTACTGAATGCATCAATCGGTTCTTCAGATAACGCGATCACGAGAACGAGACATACGTACAGACGTACGTACGTACGGACGGACGGACGGACGGACAACCCGAAAACATAATGCTTCCGGCTACTTCGTAACGGAGGCATAAAAATATCATCATATATATTATACCATAACTACAAGATGAAATTTTGTAATCTGAGGGGATATCCTTGGACTTGCCTATAGTATACTGTTGTTTATTTAAGCGGTTAAAGAGAAGGTTCAGTTCTGGGAAGAGGTGAAAAATTATTTGTGAGCGTTATCATTGTTATTATGCAAGTGTGAAAGAACATCAGATAAGACATGTTCCCTGAAAAGCATGGCTCTTCAAATGCCTTCATATTCTAAATATGCATGTAACATCGTAAAAATCGGGGGGCCGGCTTTTTACGCCACGTGTTCGTGTAGTCCCATATACACATTTCTGTGTACAGTGTTTGTAACTTTACAAATTTCTTATCATTTTGATGATTCCAGAACCTTGCAATACACACAAATTCTTATATGCTCGATGATCAACCTTTCTGGTCGGTTCCACACCGTTTCTTTCACAATGCAATAATGACCAGAAATCAACTTCATCTTTAAGCATTCCCAAAGAACTGGTCTGGAAACGAATTATCGAATAGCTGGAACAATTCATCCCTGGAAGGAAGAGTTTCTGTGGCTTGGTATGGAATGGGCAACTGGAGCTCGTGGCTGCATGTCGAGGCTCCAATCCCCATTACAGGTGGTTTGAAAAAGGTTATCGTCAGCGGGGGCTGCCAACCGCAAACGGGCACATGTGACAATCCCGTCACAAATATGATTATTTGCTCCAGGGTCATCAATTCTTCATCACTATTGCAGTGATGGCTACCAGCTGCAAAAGATGGAATAATGAGTAGCATAAGGTGAATTATACTGGGATGAAGATTAACCACTTACCAAATTATAAGTAATTGTACCTGGTGGAAGTTTATACTTTTTAGATAATGTGTTTTTCTGATATACTTCCGGAATAAATCCTGGACCCCATGTTATATACGAACCTGATCTAGCTGTATGGGATATGTTTGTACATTCATAATAGAAATGTAGTTATTACAAACCCTGGTTGTCAATCCCATAAAGCAACCAGTAGAAAATTATATTGGTTCGTACGGGTTTCTACTGATATTCCTTTTCCAGTAAAAAAAACAGTAGGAAATAGCGCCTTTTACGTTGTATTTCAGCCAATGGTGGTGTTTGCTTTTTTGTTGGCTTTTTTGTGCTGGTTATATTACGCACAACCAGCCGGCCCATGTATTGTTATTATTAATTAATTAATTAATTGACGGTAAACGCATTTTTCTGAAAGTGGAGCTGAATTGCATGGTATGATCATATTGGCTAAAATTTGCACATTTTGGGGTCTAAAATTACCTTCATAGCAATTTTAGGTCGTAAAATCAAAGACACTAGAAATGTCATAGTAGATGAGCAATAATCATGCATTTTGAAGGCATTTGCGGTCTGAAAACAGAAGTCAACTATCCCTTTAACATTAATCTTGAAATGATTGTAATTCTTTGGGGACACAAAGTAAACAAAATTGAATTTAGATGCAATATATCATCTTTTATAACCAAGCTTTTACTTTACCTTCAACTTCCCGGACATATCTCACAAAATGGCTGAATACTGCTTCCTCCTGACGTCTCCTGTTTGAGCCGGGTTCAGCAAATTTAACCTCAAATGAGCTCAGCAGCGCTGCTGCTGTCAGCTTAGTGTCCTCTCCACCGTGCAGAAGTTCCTTGCACTGCGGAAAAGTCTTCATGAGCTGTTAAGATTCATGAAAATTGAAAATTTAAATGAATATAGAGAAGGCATATATACCAGACCTGCGAGAGGAATTTACCCACACTATGAACATGAAGCACAAAGCAAAATATAACATAAAAGAGCTGGGAGGCAGAATCTCCCCTGTCATGGAAGTTTTGCATGTTATACAGGACACCCCCACTGGATTAAGCGATCACCTGAGCCTGACAGTTTCACCTTTGGGGTACTGCCCCTGGATGCAAGTGCCTAATTTTGAATATCTATAGGTCCCCTTTACCTAAGGATAACATACATGCCAACATTTGAAAATCAGAAATCTGTACAAATTATGCTATTTTCAAAAAAAAGAGGAACAATCCTAACTCTCCTATTCAATACTACAGACAAATTTGTACAGGAAGAGGAACACCTGCATTAAAATGATAATTATCTTCTCCCAAAAAGAGGAATGTTCCTCTTTAATCTGAACAGTTGGCATGTATGGGATAATTCCTGACAAGTTTTGTTGAAAACCAGCAGTCAATTTTCAAGTAACTGAAAATGTCAATATTTCCATTAGACCCTCCCCCCCCCCAAGAAAAAAAAAATAAAAAAATTAGTGCCCCCGCCCCCCTCAATGGGTGATGCTATGAAAAGCAATTATTTTTAACCTTCAAGGATCTATTCAATATAATCCTATTCTAGCACAATGCTTCTTAACCTAGCTAGGGGGCCAGATGCCTTTTCCAGGGGTCATCAAGAATCAATTGAAAAATTAGAGTCTTATGTACTTGATTAACCCTTACTGCACTGGGCTATTTTGAGCCCCCTCATTTTTTTTTTTTGTTGCAATAAAATCCTCAAAATCACTGAAATTGCTCAAACCTCTCTTGTTCTTTGTCTTTATTTCCTGTATTGACTGATTGCACATATTGTTCTTAATTTCAATTCTCTTTCAATTTAAAGCAACATTTTATACCTCCGTCATCAAGATGGTTCCACGATGACAGCTAAAAATACTAGCAGCTAGACGATTATCCAAAAATGTGCAAGCTAGTACATGTATCTTGCACAAATATTTAGTTATTGAGATTATAGGGGCAGTGGCGTAATGAGCAAAAACATTTGGAAGCCCCAGCAGAGCCCCCTTAAGCTTTTGGGTGTTGGGCATTTAATTACGGTCAGATTAGCATATTTTGATACCTCGTTTGTGACATTGGCAGGTCACTTATTTTTTTTCTCTCTCTTTCTTTCTTTTTCTCTGTAACATAGTTTTTTTCCAAAAGTTTCTGCAGGCCCTGACATGAAGGCTTCTAAATAAGCATATTTTTGGCCCGACTGTAAATTTGGGAATTTCTAATTTTCCAACAAACGCATAAAAAAGGTAGCCTCTATACGACTTACAAAAATATTGAGAAAAAATACCGGAAAATCATGTCATTTCAGCAACCTTTTGTAAATCACTGGTATCGAATAACAAATAACCCCCTACCCCCCCCCCCCATCAGTACGTCAGCGTTCAGGGGCTCATGTCTTCTCACCCCTACAAAAAACAAAAAAAAAACACGCTTTCTCATCCTCTCACAATATTTCTACGATATGCGCGTATCGCTATTATAAAAATATCCATTGATAAAATTGATATAACTGTCTGATATGGGTCATTTCTTCAGTAAAACTGACATTTGTTGACGTTCCCCTCTATAATCGGAGGTCTAGATCTAGATCTCAGGCCTGGATCCAGGATTTCTTAGGGGGTGGGCCCAAATTTGAAACAAATGGGTCCCCAAAAAATCACAACGACTCAGCCAGCCGCTGAATAAGCGAGGGAGGGGGTAAGAGGACATTTTTTTTTTTTGGGGGGGGGGTCCCGAAATTTGAAATTTTGACCCATCGACATTCCGTTCCATTGGGGGAGAGGGGGGGAGAGGGGGGAGAGGGGGGGAGAGGGGGGAGGGGGGGGAGGGGGGTGGTAAGGTCATCTTTAAGGATTTTTTAATTTTTTTTTTAAAATATTTTTATTTAAAAAAAAAAATCAAAAGGGGGGGGGGTTTTCCCCAAAAACATACACATAAAAAAAACTCAAGGGGAGGGGGGTTTAACCCCACCCCCTGCGTACGCGCCTGTGCGAACCAAATATTGGTACATAATGGTGACCAGCATTGACGTAATGGGGGGGGGGGGGTGCAGAAAAATCTTTTTCAACATGGATTTCGATTTTGACCCATAATTTCCTAAAAAGGTACAATTAGACCTCTAAACAGATTATTTCAGTCAAGTTGGTAAGTGGAACTGATTTAGAGTCTATTATTTATAGCCTAGACTCTAGATCTAGATTCTAGGCCTAATTTACAATATAACATGCACGAGGTAAAATGACATTTGGGGGGATTTTCGGGGCATAAAAATATGGCCATAGAGTCTAAATGTAGGGTGTCTGATCGCGCACTCAGTTTTGTGTGCTAAAATCCTCCCCATAGAGATTGCACTCATCCCTATGTAGTCCATGTGCATTGCGCGCTCATGCAAACTTGGTCAATGATTTTATTACCAAAATGAGATTCAAACCAATACATGTATATCTCGTGATCCTGAAGGTGATACTCAATAAGTGAGGTGTCATATGAAAGAGCAGGTTTTTCTCCACATTCCGCAAAGGGGCTCACCCCCAAAATTGTCAAAATATCTTGCTTAAAACAGCGATTTAAACATTGTTTCCATGGTAACTTGGAGATTTACCAATTTCATGAAGTGAGCCCCCGAGGGATAAGTTGGGCCAGCTGTAAGGAATATATCCATGCGCTTATTTTTTCTCTAGTCCCAAGGGATTTCAGTTTGAAAATAGATCTAGATCTACTAGTCCGGCAGCCAAATCCAGATTATTGGCCTAACCTTGTTTTAGGGTCTATAGTTTTTTTTTCAATGGATTTTGATTGCCTAGACCTTCTATTTCAAGAATCCGATTGCTGACACTCTGTCAGCCTTGAGCAATTTAAGATATATGACGTCATACAAAATGGCCGCCAAAGTACATGATTTTCCTTTAAAAATGAATAATAAATATATAATAAGGATTTTTTCTACAATTTTTGGCAGCCAAATGTCTGTATCTCTCTAGAACCATCACTAAAAAAATGTTTCGTGATGTTGCATGGCCATAGATGACCAGCTTATTTGCATATGTTGAAATAGCGCCCTCTATAAACATATTAATTTGAATAAAATATGTGTGCCAGCCAAATGCCAATTTCTTAAATCTATGTCACGTTGAAATCATATTAAATGCTTTCTTTTGGGCAACAATTGCAGTTGTGCTGCATTAATCTTTCATCGTGTTTGGTACAAATTTAGATAGGGTAGGTGTGGGGAATGGAAGACCCTTAAGCACATTTGCATTATTTACATAAACATGAACAATGTTACACATACAGACATTTTTGTATTCTCTTTAGTATTTTTTCTCTTTATTTGTTAACGAAATTGTGGTCATGATGTAACTGATTAATAAGATAACAATGATTAATGACGTCATCACCAAAGGTCTCTCATTACCTACATGTGTAGGTAATAAGGGACAGTTACAAATCAAGACATTTTAAATACAATTTGAATGAAAATGGGATTGTTATAGTTAGTTCAAACACTTTTTGAAAGAGAAACATGCAGCCAATGAACTTAATGTAATTTTGAAACGATTTTAAAATAATGTGGTCAAAAATATTTCTGTAGTTTTTTGTTTACAGTAATAAAGGTGCTCTCAATTATGTTAAAATACTTTCAGAATAATGTTCTGGCAATATGACTTTTACATTGATCAAACTCACAGCATAGAAACAACTTCTTAAAATTAAATGCATTCAAATTAGAATTGTGACACGTACAACCAAATATGTTTCATGATAGTGCCTTTCAACATGAAATGGACAACTGGGGAGAAGTAGGCCCCCATCTGGGACCCGGTGTCCCCCATTACCTACACACATTTCTGATCAGACACCATTCATAATGTGAATTGCAACACCCATTCACAACACACAATGGCCATAAGCTTTCTGTGATGGTTGGTACATTTCATAAACTTCCTTTTAAAACTAATTGTTAAGAGCCACCCCTAAATATCTGAATACACCACAACATTCAGTGAAAATTGTGTTTTTATATCAGAGCAAAATTTTACGATCAAAATTGCTTATCTTGGTCAATTTTGCCAATTTTCTCGGAGAGAGAACGCATTGTAGTCTTCGAAATGAATTGGATATATGCAGTAGTGTTGTTGAAGGCCACATATGTCGCTATATCAATATTGGAGCCAACACGGACAGACAGTGATGGGTTCAAGCTTGGTGGTCTCCAATTCCCTACACCTACCCTACATATGTCAAGAAAAAAAATGGCTATGAAAGAATTCATTTTTCATCAAATCGGTGAGAAGTGGTTTTACGGCACACATTATTATTCAATTGATAGGCTTTATTTAGACCAGCATTGCTCCAACGTCAGTGAATGTTGATAAAGCAGTTCACATCTATACTAGACAGATGCATGATTTTCAAAAGAAATTACCTGGTGGATTCTATGACACAATTTCCAAGAAAGTTCAAACCGTGGCAGCCATGCAGGGGCGGATCTAGCTTTTTGCTAAGGGGGGGGTTTGACCAAAATAATGACGATGCGGAGCATCGTCCACGAGCCGCGAAGCGGCGAGCCGATTTTTTTGTGGGTGTTTATTTGAACCCCGTAAGTGATGTTTTCCTGGCATCTATTAACACAATGGAGACCATAAAAAGCAGTGCATGATAACGTCTTTTTAAATCAAGTAACAGTTAAATAAAATAATGACGATGCGGAGCATCGTCCACGAGCCGCGAAGCGGCGAGCCGATTTTTTGGGGGGTGTTTATTTGAACCCCGTAAGTGATGTTTTCCTGGCATCTATTAACACAATGGAGACCATAAAAAACAGTGCATGATAACGTCTTTTTAAATCAAGTAACTGTTAAATACACAGTTATATCCAGAGTTATCATGTGTTTGGTTAAGTTACCAGATGAGTTGAATATCTTCTCACAATATTTGCACTTGAAAGGGTTTCTCTCCAGCGTGCGTTCTTTTTTCTTTCTTTTTTTTCTTTTTTTTCTCTTTTTTTTCCCTTTTTTTTTTTTTTTTTTTTTTTGGGGCCGCCCAAGGGGGGGGTTTAAACCCCCTAAACCCCCCCCCGTAGATCCGCGCCTGCCATGAAGAAGTCAATGTTGGGGTACGAAAGTCTATAAAAAGTTGATCTACTCCAGAGTAATAGGACTGCAGACAAGTTTATGAGAGGTCAATGTCAAGGACATTTTGTCATAAGAGCTTTCACCAGTCCCAACAGCACTTTTTGATGATTCTGGAAACGAGCACTCCCATGTCAAAGACGGACTTATAGAATTTGACAAAAGTTGAGATGTCAGCCAGGCATGAGACACTGGAACAACCTTGTAAAGTCATTGATGGTTGTGCTCTGCTGTGGATGAAAATCTGATGATGTTCGCTTGGTGTTTGACAGGTCCGAGAGTATCTAGAGGTCATAACGGGTCGAGAGTCTTCCAACTGAGTCCCGCGTCACTGCTGCCCTCCAAGAAACTATATCTTACTGTTCGTCGTCGTTGTCATATAGATCATGGCTCACCCTTGTGACCCGTTTGATGAGACCTTTTGATCGGCATCTGTCTCCTGCAATCCGGTAGAATGTCTTTAGTATTTAGAGGGTGGCTAGTGATTTCCCTAAGGTCGTCAGTCCATCTGAGCTTGAGTCTTCCTTTGTTACGTGTTCCTCCAAAGGTACCTTGAATGATAATTTGTCAAGGTTGTCTCCTGATCTTCTGCTAACGTGACCAAACTATTGTAGCTTGTACTTGTCAATCCTGGTAGCAAGTGGCGGTTGATCTCCGATGATGGATATTAATTGTGTCCATTGGTGTTGTAATCTCTTCATGATATCCCAAGTAGCTTCCTCCAACACCACATTTCAAAGGCAGATATTGCCGAGCTTCCACCCTCCTTGACAATCATTGACCCAAGAAAATTATATAAACTTGTCCACTTGATCAACTTCTTCTCCATCAACCACCATGCTCTGTTGCATGTAGTTAATTTCCACCAATCATGATCTTGGTCTTTTTCACATTGAGGTAGGCTCCAAATTATTCACTTGCATCCTTCACTCTTTTTTAAGGAGTTCTAGTAGTTCTTCTGATGTTCTTGTTATAAGTGTTGTCAGTGGCATACTGAGCAAAAACACTTAGAGGGGCAGAAAAACAATCTGCATCACCACCACTCATACATGTTACATGCAGGCCCCGCGGAACTTTTTTTAAAGCGGGGTGGGGGGGGGGGTGAAGTATTTACGATCAGGAAGAGAGGAGCGCAAATTGGCGTGGTGTTCAAGGGGCATTTCAGGCATTTATTAACTGTAAGATGAACATATTTTGATACCTCATTTCACCTCGGGTCACTTTCTTTCTTTCTTTCTATTTCTCTTTAACATACTTTATACAAAAAGTGAGGGGGGCTCGAGTCCCCTGAGCCCCGCTGTTCTGCGGACCCTGACATGTAGGCTTTTAAATAAGCATATTTTTTGCTTGACTGTGAATTTAGGATTTGTCATTTTCCAACATACGCTTAACAAATAATAATTTACTAAAAAGTGAGAAAGAACCCAGGAAAATCATGTCATTTCAGCAACATTTGTAAATCACTGGTATCGAATATATAGAAAAAACAGTTTGAATTTGGTTTGGGGGTTCAACTGTCCCCAACCCCCCCCCCCCCAACCCTTCCCCATCAATACGCCAGAGAGTGTTGTATTGTCGGCGTATCTTAGGTTGGTGATCGTTCGTCCACCAACAGAAACTTGACCATAAAATGCCTTTCTCATGATGAATTCAGCATAGATGTTGAAAAGTTATGGTGATAGGATGCAGCCTTGACGGACAACTTCACCAATAGTGAACCTTTCGGTGTAGCCATTCTCTGTTCTTACTGTTGCTTCTTGGAATTGGTAGAGCGACTGGATGAGTTGAATTATATGTGCTGGAAAGCCCATCTAGCTCATAATCTTCCATAGGCGTTTATGTTGTACGCAGTCAAAAGCTTTGGAAAGATCAATAAAGCTAGGGAGAGAGGTTGTTGAAACGTGTCTCTAGTGTTGCTAACTTCACTACCTTTTCATGACAACAAACTACAGTTGATCGACATCATAATTATATGCGCGAGTCTGTAGGATGATTGGGTGCTCAGAAATAGGCAAAAGCACAAGCAGGCCTTTACCGTCAAGATGAGGTTCCTGTTGAAGTGATTCCAGGCAGTGATGTCATGCCAAGGAAAGGTCTGTCCACAACATAGTTATGATGAAGCAGGCGACATCAAAGTACAGCAAGCGATTTGAATTGATGCTAATGAGAAGATGTATGTTAGGGTCCTAGTGGATGACACAGACGTCTACGTACTACTTTTGCATCATTATCTACATGACGGACTTATAAAACGCCAATGACCATGGAGACGCCCCTTCACAAATCAAACTGTTATTGATGTTCCTGCCAATGTAGACAAGTTAGGAGATATCATTCCATCGATGTTGGCAGGACATGCGTTGACGGGATGCGACACTCTTGGGGCATACTTTGGCATTGGATAGGGTACAATGCTGAAAGTGATGAAGCAGAAGATTCGACTCCCTTAGGACTCAGTTGGCAATGTTGATGCAGCATGGTCATATGTCATCACTCAACCTACTCAATGCTTTGCTTTATGTTATGGACAGTCAACACTAACTGAATGTCAGAGGCTCGTATTAACGTGTGGCTATCAAGGGTCCGAAGACTAGGAGCTCCAAATACCCCCAAACCTTGCCTCACTACCTCAAACTACTGAAACGTTTGTAGAAAATGTTAAGAGAGCTCATTTGCAAACATGCGTGTGGAAGCACGCATTACAGTCACGACCTCACTTTGCAGAATTAAGTGTTAAATGACACCCTCTTCCGCATGGAATATTTTAGGGTTCCCAACACTTTAGAGGGCTTTTAAACAAATTTCAAGATTTTGAAGCAAACTTATAAACGGATATAGTCCTGTATCGTATTGGTAGTTTGTAATTTTTAGGTTAATTTAAAAGAATCTAGTACCTTAGAATACAAATCTAGTTTCTTAACGCTGTCACTGAAAATGGGCATTTATCACCATATGCCACCTCATATCTATGGGACAGAGAGCATAAAATTCAACCGCGTTTTCTTCGAGTATCAAATTACAAAATAAAAATAAATGTGCAGCACAATTTTTACTCACTGTATCCAGTGCATCTGACTCATGACATATGATAATCTCATGTTAGAAATTGGTATTTGGCCATCATTTTGAACTATGCAAGTTAATGTGTCTATAGAGGGCGCCATTCCGAATTATGCAAATTTGCATATCACTTGTGATCATACAGCATCGCAATTTTTATTTAGTGATGATTCTAGAAAAAAATCAAGATATTTGACTGCCATTTAATGTAGTAAAATGCTGTTAAAACTTTTTATATCATTAATTTGGGTTAAAAAGGGGATTTTGGCGGCCATTTTGTATGACGTCACATATCTCAAATTGCTCAATGCTGACAGAGTGTCAGCAATCGAATTCTTCAAATTGATGGTCTAAGGAACTATAATCCGAAGAAAAAAAAACTATAGACCCTAAAACAAGGTATATCGAGATGGCTGCCGGACTATACCCTTAATCCACGTTTTGCATATCGTGCTGTAGACCTACAACTTTTGAGCAAAAATTATAACTTGACGTGAACCACTTTTTTGTCCATTCTGACCAAAATGCTATGAATATTGCAGAGTTTTTGAGGGGCTGTAGGCCTATCTTTTGATAGAAACATTGGTGAGTCTTGAAATTTGAAATGTATTAGATTCTAGTTCTAGATCTAGATCTAGATCTAGGTCTATTCTGATTACATTTTTTATTCAAATATCCAACAAAAATGGTGAAAAACAATCCCAAATTGAAAATTGAAAAATCGTTCAGACACCCTAACTTTAGATCTACTAAATGGCCATGGTGTTAGCAAGGGAATGCGTAGTCGTAGAGGGGTCTATAGACCCTAGACCTAGTCGGCTTCCGTCTTTAAAGAGAGAGCCGACCCTACCCAAATAAGAGGCTTAACGAACGAAATAAACGGAAAATTCAGTTATCCTATACTTTAGTGTGTTTTATTATTTTGGGTTTCTAACTTCAGTTTAACCCTAACCCTAACCCTACCCTAACCCTAACCCTATGATATGCACGTAGGTCTAGGTCTAGGTCTAGATCTAGAGCTCTTAACTGAAGTTAGAAACCCAAAATAATAAAACACACTAAAGTATAGGATTGCCGAAAATTCGGTCTAGATCTAACTGTTAGATCTAGATCTAGATCTAGATCTAGACTAGATCTAACAGTTAGATCTAAGTTAACGTTAGAGTCTAACAGTTAGGCCTAACAAAAAAGTTAGAGTCTTAAGTTACCTGCGAAGAAGCGAATCTGTTCCTCCGAGATGTCAAATTTTGGTCTTCCCACTCCGCCTGCACCCCCAGCTGGATTTGTATCAGGCTGAAAACGAGATCCAGTTGATTCGCTTTCCTGGCTCATTACAGCGGCATCTAACTCATGAACTCCAAGACTTGTCTGGCAGACAGCAGGGCATTTGAAATGTCACCATAGGCAACGCGGGAGGCCAGGCATCGCGAAAATGTAGTAAATCTCTACACAGACTGTTGAGCCTGTAGTTGATCGTATCAAGATTTACCGGTATATTCATCTCTAGCCCACTTTCTATATCTGAAATCAGCCGAGAAACACGCTGTCTTATATTATCAGTGACAGTATCCATATTAAAATATAAAATGAGATGCTTTCGGTATAAGTCCGGCCAGCCCATGCATGCATATTTGTTGTATAGACCTACAGCGTATTGGAGTATTAGTAGGCCCTAGATTAAAAAGAAAAAAACCTCGAGGACGCCCTCTGTTGTCCTTTGAGGGTCAGTTCGTAGATGAGGTGATGTCCTTTTGAGTTTGTCCTTTCTCGTTTTCGTGCTTGATGTCTATTTGCTTACCCGTAAACCAAAACGCCCTCTGTTGTCCTTTGAGGGTCAGTTCGTAGATGAGGTGATGTCCTTTTGAGTTTGTCCTTTCTCGTTTTCGTGCTTGATGTCTATTTGCTTACCCGTAAACCAAAACGCCCTCTGTTGTCCTTTGAGGGTCTGTTCGTAGATGATGTGATGTCCTTTTGAGTTTGTCCTTTCTCGTTTTCGTGCTTGATGTCTATTTGCTTACCCGTAAACCAAAACGCCCTCTGTTGTCCTTTGAGGGTCTGTTCGTAGATGATGTGATGTCCTTTTGAGTTTGTCCTTTCTCGTTTTCGTGCTTGATGTCTATTTGCTTACCGTTAACCAAAACGCCCTCTGTTGTCCTTTGAGGGTCAGTTCGTAGATGATGTGATGTCCTTTTGAGTTTGTCCTTTCTCGTTTTCGTGCTTGATGTCTATTTGCTTACCGTAAACCAAAACGCCCTCTGTTTCTTCTGACCTGTACTTTATTTTGCTCTGACCTTTGATTTATTCTTTGTTAATTGGTCCTTTCTTCTGGGTACTTTGTCTATTTTGCTCTGTCCTTTGTTTGTTTGTATGCTTCTTTGTTTGTTTGTATGCATCTTTGTTTGTTTTTGTGACTGTTGATATTGGCCCGTATGGCCGCCCATACATACCTCCTAGTTAATTTCAAGTAGCTCATCAATATGTAATACCTGAAATTACCTCGATCAATGCATCTTACTAGGTAAAGCATTATACAATGTACTAGGTCATCATGGAAGTTTAGAAAATAAGGGCACTTATATACGTAAGGAAGAGAACCCATTCAGACGGGAAAATGAGATGGCAGCCTTTCTGCTTATTCACATATTTTATACAAATCATTTTGTTGCAGTTTGATGTTAGTTCTTCATGATAAGCCAATTGCTCTTCTTCCGGTGGCTTCGTGAGTCCCTTAAATTATTCAGTGAAAACAAAGTACTCGAATGAAACGGAGTGTTTTACACACTAACATATATATATATATATATATATATTAAAGCTACATACACTTAACTAAAGGAAAGAAACCTTTAGAAAATGGACTGGATATTATTGAAAATATTATTCTAAACAAGAATGTACTACATGATTGTATTACTTTACGTTTCAATTTCACGAGAGAAATAGAACTCGAGAGGGGGAGCAGAGAAGAAATGATGGAAATGAAAGAAGACTAATAGCATGAGAGGAAAGAAAAGAGCAAAGAAGACAAGAAAACGGTGTAAACAGGAAAAGGAGGAGCATGGGAGAGAGAGAAAGAGAGAGAGAGAGAGATAGCCTTGAGCTTTGGATCAGCTAATGAGTAATACATGAAACAGATTTTGAGCGGAGTAATTATCTTTCGCCGGAGAACTTGCGTAAGGAGCTATAATTTTATTTTTTATTTTTTTAAATCAAACATTATGGGGAATAGCAAAAAACGGTTGTCTTCTTTGCTCTTTTCTTTCCTCTCATGTTATTAGTCTTCTTTCATTGAGGTAATTTCAGGTCTTACATATTGATGAGCTGTTTGAAATTAACTAGGAGGTATGCGCGTATTGGGGAATGTGGCTTGCTGCTCTACTTTAAAAAAAAAAAAACTTCCCATGACATGTAATGAGTGTTTAGTGTACATTATGTGGGACGTACAGTGATAGATGGAAAGTTATTTCAGTATATTCGAAATTACTTTTAGGCAACTGCTTTTTCCTCCCACATCATCAACATCCATTCATTTCATTTCATTTACATAATTTCATGAAATGCATTCAGAAAATGAAGAAAAAAAAAAAAAAAAAAAAAAAAAAAAAAAACCCGTGAAAAAAAAATATTGTCGGCGAAGCATTTGTCGTAGTACTAGTAGCATTTGTATTTAATGGGACACTTTTTGGGCGGAGCAAATGTCGTCGGAGCAAATGACACCGGAGCAAGTGTCGCTTCATGCGGAGCAAATGTCGTCGGAGCAATTGTCGGCGGAGCAAATGTCACCGGAGCAATTGTCGCTTCAGGCGGAGCAATTGTCGCTTCAGGCGGAGCAATTGTCGGCGGAGCAATTGTCGACGGAGCAATTGTCGGCGGAGCAATTGTCGGCGGAGCAAATGTCGTCGGAGCAATTGTCGGCGGAGCAAATGTCACCGGAGCAATTGTCGCTTCAGGCGGAGCAATTGTCGGCGGAGCAATTGTCGGCGGAGCAAATGTCGGCGGAGCAAGTGTCGCTTCAGGCGGAGCAAATGTCGGCGGAGCAAATGTCGGCGGAGCAATTGTCGCGTTTTGCGGAGCAATTGACGGCGGAGCAATTGTCGGCGGAGCAATTGTCGGCGGAGCATCTGTCGGCGGAGCAATTGTCGGCGGAGCAACTGTCGGCGGAGCAACTGTCGGCGGAGCACCTGTCGGCGGAGCATTTGACGTCGGAGCAAATGTCGCGGAGCAAATGTCGCGGAGCAATTGTCGCGTTTTGCGGAGTAAATGTCGGCGGAGCAATCGTCGGCGGAGCATGTGTCATGGAACCATATAACCCTCCCCCCTCACACATATACCTTATATTTAGTAAAGGGAACGAAATGGAGAACGAGCGGCTGATAATGTCGAAATGAGAAGAATATTACTGTACAATAATTATACAAAGTAAAACTTTTAAATGTAAATCTCTGTTGCATCAAACTGATAAACTAAAAAAAAAGTTTATTGTGCAATATACATGTATAGACGGTACTATTATACGTTGGAAATTAAAGATATAAACAAAAAACAAAACAAACAAAAAAGAAAAAAAATCTGAGCTGGGGGGGGGGGGGGGGGAGTCGTTGAGAAAAATATCATAATAATAAATACAGTACAGACTACGTCTAACTTTCTATCTCTCCCGCCCCGCCCCCTCTCTTTCTCTCTCCCTCTCCCTGTCCGTCTGTCTCTCTGTTTATGTCGTTTTCCATCTTCATCTTTCATAATGTTGTCTATTCCGCCATTTGCTTTTATGCCGGCACTATCCCTTCCTTGAGATTAATTATTATAATATATCCTTAATGTTATACGTCGGACATTATACTTTAGCAAAAAGATATAATCAAACAAAAAAGAGACAAACTAAAGAAAAAATCAGAGATGGGGGGGGGGGGGGATGATCGGAGAGACAAATCGTCCTTGTTTTCACGAAGTGACGGTAGTGAGGGAAATCGTCACGCAAAGTGAATGCGATTTTTTTTCTCACTACCATCACTTCGTGAAAACAGCGACGAAATATCATAAAACATACAATACACAGGCTTCGTCCAAATTTCTACCCCCTCTCACATATACCTTATATTTAGTATAGGGAACGAAATAAAGAACGAGCGGCTGATAATGTCGAAATGATAAGAATATTACTGTACAATACTTATAAAAAGTAAAAAAAAAATGGATATAAATCTCTGCTGCATCAAAATAAAATGAAACATTTATTACATGTCATGGACGGAAATTGTATACATCGGACATTATACTTTAGCACAAAAGATCTATCTAGAAAACGGCGGACAACGTTATAAGAGAAAGAATGAAACTTTCTCTTTCATTTAAAAACGTATAAATAGCATAAATATCCTACATGAACAGAAGGAATCATGAAGAGGGAGACAAGAACAAGTATGAAAAAGTACAAAAACTAATAAATATTACAACGATAGGATTTTAGAGCGGCAGATAATAGGGGAAATGTGATAGTTTGTAAGTATTGGCAAATGTTGACACCTATATTTTGTAAGTATTGACAAAGTACATACAAATAAAAAATAACACAGAAATGTCTGCAAGTATTTAAGTCCTTCATAGAATATATGCGAAAAGAGCTGACTTTGTCTTTGGCCCATGATCCTACAGCTAAGTTACGTAAGAGGAACACTGCATATGGAAAAGTGGTGTCTTTTGGCGAGTCTCGAACGCATGCTCGCGCGCATGTTTTTTAACCAATGGGCACATGCTTCAAAAACCGTTCTTTTGTCAAAGATATTGGTGTAACTTTGCAATGCTGCAAAATACAAGGCTGGCGCGAACGGTATTCTATTGTCTATATTTTGTTCTTGTATTTTCCAGAATATGAAAAAATAATTTAAGTATTCGCGTCGGAAAAGGCCTCGAAAGAAAGATTTTCAAGTGAATTTTGACACCAACCCTTCCATAGCAATGCACGTACTTGCACAATTCGAAGTCTTGTTGTTTTTGCAGTTATACTGTTCTTCAAGAATTTTAATGGGATCGCGCTCCGACGTACTCGTAAAAAAAATAGGTTGTTATTCATCATAATCATAACTATAACGTAGAACCAGACTTTACCCTATCTGCACTATTCATTGAAAAATAAAAGGAATAATGCAACATAAAGGAATACAAAAGAAGATGTGGTGAAAATGTCACGGACAGAAAGATGATTATAAAAAATGATTCGTCCCTTTTTTCACATTTTTGGACATCGATCACTAACATCTTAAACCTCACAAAATTTCGAACCACAATAATATATAACTAGACTTTAATTCGTCACTTTGACGATTTAGGTGATACGAAGCTATTTTTTTATCATGAATGTGTGCCGATGATGATCTAATGATAATATTCATAAATACGATAATGACGATATTGATGATGAAGATTTTTTGGTTTTAAATGACGATGACCATGATTAAAAGAGGTATAGGGCCCCTTCAGGTATTTGATAGAGAATTGTTATATGATTAAACTATTAATTTACTAAACAAGCTCAAATTTTCGCCTGATTGCAGAGCCTACCAATCATTGAACTGATATTTCGACGCACTACATACGTAACATAATGAACAAGTCTAGACTGGAATGTAGTATCAATCACCTCCCATAGGCATAACACGCATATTTAGCAAAAATCTGACATATGTCGCCTTTAATCGCAATTTACACCATAATGACGTCATCAAAATGACTAAATATTAGAAATAATCTTGTGGATTGTCTCAACTACAACATATCGAAATTTAGAAGTAAATCGATCAATATTTACAGAAATACATTCGATTTCCCATAAATATGCTGACGTCATAATGTGAGTATTCGTATTTCGGCTTCCAAGGCTATTACAATAATTTCACGATGTACTTAATGGCCAAATGAGACATGAAATCATATCTCCTACTCATACTCTATCCAAATATGCAAAAGGAATGGGGAGTCTCTAGGCATCCCAAAGAGCTATAATGGACTTTTTATAGGCATGTTTTTGCCAATATATGCTATGTATTACAAAACCCGCGCATACGCCTTGAACAGACGCTCATTCCATTATTAATAGTGATAGAGAGATAAACATGGTTTCAAATTGTTTGGACAAATATGAGGAATATCCTGTCAAAACAAATTGACAGGTAATTATTTTGCGTTTGGCTGTGACGGACAAAAACGCGCGAAAATGCGCGTTTGCGCGTTTTCTAATGAAATGCTTACAATAGCCTGAAACGTATGCAAAAAAAATTTAAGACGATTTTAAGCAATTTCAAATTTTACGCGCGCATTTACGCGCGCACGTAAGCGTACGCGCATTTTTGCGCGCATTTATTGATCGGAAATTGACCGGACCAATATTGACCTTGATCGTGATAAATCTGAATGAGAAATTGCTTTCTGTTATGAAGATATGGTCATGAGTTGATTTTCACAAAATGGCGCCTAGATGACGTCACGATGACCTTGAGTCACTGAAAAGTCACGCAGTTCTAAGTTAGACTAAGATCTATCTTCATGGCAAGTTTCATGATAATGGGCTGATCCGTTCTTGAGATTTCTTGCGAACAAAATCGCGGAAGAATAATAAGAATAATTTTTGTGAATAATAATAAAGAAAAATCTTGACGAAATCAATAGGTGATACGTGTACTTCGTACGTATCACCTAATTATGTCACTATGACGATGACGTAAACAAGAAAATACCTAGTAAAAGGATTGCCTGTTTTCACGAAGTGACGGCTAAGTTACGCGCTGCGCTTACAGCCGGCCGTCACTTCGTGAAATTCTCGTCCGCTTTTTTCTGCTTTTATTTGTTTCACGAAGTGACGGGAGTGAAAATTTCGCAATGTGGAACAGTGACAGACTATGAAAAGGTGAGTTTGTTATATTTTTTTTAAGGTAAAGTAATATGATACACTCTTTTGAGTGGGACTTTACTCTCTCGCAAACATAGCGATTTTGTGCTCTCATATATAAGAGCAAAAAAATTGTTGCGACAAACTCTGTAATAGCGAGTTAGATCGCTACGGCTGCTGCGCTCTTCTATATAAGAGCGAAATTAAAATAGCGAGTTAGATCGCCGCAGTTGGCGCTCTCCTACTAATAGTGGCAAAACTAAAATAGCGACTTTGATCGCTACGGCTGCTGCGCTTTTCTATATAAGAGCGAAATTCAAATAGCGAGTTAGATCGCCACAGTTGGCGCTCTCCTACTAATAGTGGCAAAACTAAAATAGCGACTTAGATCGCTACAGCTTCTGCGCTCTTCTATATAAGAGCGAAATTAAAATAGCGAGGTTGTGATCAAATAAAGGAGAGCGCAGCAGCTGTAGCGATCTAACTCGCTATTTGAATTTCGCTCTTATATAGAAGAGCGCAGAAGCTGTAGCGATCTAAGTCGCTATTTTAGTTTTGCCACTATTAGTAGGAGAGCGCCAACTGTGGCGATCTAACTCGCTATTTGAATTTCGCTCTTATATAGAAAAGCGCAGCAGCCGTAGCGATCAAAGTCGCTATTTTAGTTTTGCCACTATTAGTAGGAGAGCGCCAACTGCGGCGATCTAACTCGCTATTTTAATTTCGCTCTTATATAGAAGAGCGCAGCAGCCGTAGCGATCTAAGTCGCTATTTTAGTTTTGCCACTATTAGTAGGAGAGCGCCAACTGCGGCGATCTAACTCGCTATTTGAATTTCAATCTTATAATCGGAGAGCGCAGCAGCCGTAGCGATCTAACTCGCTATTACAGATTTCGCTACTATATCAGTATAGTAAGAGTTTGTATAGTAGGAGAGCGCAAACTGTAGCAATAAAACTCGCTATTTGAATTTCGCTCTTATATAAAAGAGCGCAGCAGCCGTAGCGATCTAACTCGCTATTTGAATTTTCCCACTACCAGTAGGAGAGCGCCAACTATAGCGATCTAACTCGCTATTTGAATTTCGCTACTATATAGTTTTAAGTAGGAGTTTGTCGCAATTTTTTTTTGCTCTTATATATGATAGCATAAAATCGCTATGTTTGCGAGATTATTGTTTCCCTCTAGACTAAATACCTTAAGTGGAGGGTCTTTCTTATCTCATTTCACATCAAATATTGATTTAATAAGTTTTTTAATATTTTTACATCTGCTTAATGCTACGGTCACAAAGGTCCGTACGAACGATAATTTCGTACGAATCTCCCTGTTTTTCCATTGTCTTCCCGAATTTCCATTGTCTAAATATCCTTCGTACGGCGTTCGTAGCAGTTCGTAAATAGGGACTTTTAGATTTGCACGACGTCAACAGCTTTGACTGCAACGTGTGACGTCATTTTAAGGCACTGCGCATGCGTCACGTCGTCTCAGTCGGCGATCGAGAATGCGTCAACCTTGATTTTCCTAAATCTAGTACGGTACTAGTACATGCCGCGTGCGCATAAAATATACAGTTGCGCAGGTAGACCAAGGACTTTATAGAATACTAGCAGTGAAGGGATGTTCTACCACAGCAATAGGCCATTTTCGTAATGTAACCAAATTTAATGCATAAGTGTTTGTGAAGTGCCTCAATACAAATTATTTCATTCACCTGATAGGAATAATAGTATTTCAATAGTCAGAATGCAACTGCATAATTAAGTGTTGCTAGGTAGGTCAAGCCACAATGCTTGTCCAACCTGACAACAACTAATGTATGCAGTTTGGATTCTGTCTATTGAAATACTATTATTCTTATCAGGTGAATGAAATAATTTGTATTGAGGCACTTCACAAAGACGTATGCATTAAATTTGGTTACAATACGAAAATGGCCTTTTGTTGAGGGTAGAATGAGGAACTGTTTATTTTGTCCTCTTTCTTTGTCCGTCATATTCATAGTGTTACTTCCTGAATGCATGTATATCGTCGAGTGCAATCTAACAGATTTCTAATTGTAGTCAACATGGGCAGTTGAGTACGTTGACACGCATGATCAGTCGGCGTTCGTCGTGTTCTCGTCCACTCAATCTAAAAGTCCCTAATGCCTTTGTGACAGAGGCTTAAGTTAAGAATAAGAACGAAGTTTTACTTTTAACGAAAGTTAAACTTAGAGTTTAGACCCTACTTTTGTTTTAATTTTAGTTTTACTTGTACTTTTAGTATTGGTAGTTTAGCTAATTGTACATTTTATTTAGAGTCTATAACTCTAGATCATCATTTCATTATTATCAATTTATGTCAGCCACTAGTCAGTATTCTAGAGGTGAGTAGATCAGGATTTAGACAAAACTGAGTCACTGTGACTTTACTTGCAAAGGTGTGCTTGGGGTGTAAGCAGCTTCAGGGCTCCAAGCCCTAGGCCAACATATGGCCAAGGGCAAGGGGAGTTATGAATTTATCATGCTGAGCTGAGATGGCATGGGATATGTAGACCCTCCTGTTGAATTGATAGGGAATTCACTGAGTTGCCTTTCAAGTAAATAGTAAAAAGAGTGTATATAGAGTCAAGTCTTGATCATCTTGTATGACAAGTACCAAGCACACTTACTGCATATGTACATTGGGGGTTGTAGCTGTTTGGTAGGGGCAATTGAAAACGTCTGTTTGGGGTCAGTTATGCCTAGTGATTAATTTGATGTACACAAGATAATATTCGATGTATTTCTTTACCTCTGCTTGCAAAAAAAAAGAAGGAAAATAACTTGTACTGTAATTATTTCTTTTATTATACACAATTAGATTGGATACAGGAACTGACATGCTGGTTAGATGGGTCCTCGATAATTCACTAAACACAGAGCTGCAGATGTCACTTGGCATGGTGACTTCAGGGAGCGGTATGGAATTGTTGAAGCAATTCACTGAATACAGTCAGAGCATGGTGACATCAAAGTAGTTCAGATGGCTTCGATGGCGATTCTGATGATGAGCCACTGTCATGCTTGTGATTTTTGTGAACAAGTCAAAAGGTATCTTCTTCCCTTCTTGATCGTTTCCAAATAGTTGAAATTTGAGATATTCCTAATTAATTGTTTTTAATGTTTAGGTCTCTTAGTTTAAGGGAATGAGTGGTCCTATCCTTAACAAAAATTGCTAATACTAAGGTTATACTAATTAAAGTATCTAATTTAAGAGCCTCTCTAAGAGTTGGTACCAAAACTACACAAAATAATTTCACCTAATCATAAATATAATGCACTGTAAAGTTTCCTTTCATAATTGACATTCTGATAATGATTGTTTCAATACCTCAATCTCTCTTTTGTACTGTTTAATTGTAAACATTTTGAATATCATATAGAAAACTCCACTCATAATTTTAATTGTGTGTAGAATTCAGTAATCGCAATTACACGGATTGATTATAAAATCAATGAATTGATTTAAAGTGAACTGGTATTTGTCTATAATTTCTGAAACAATGACCTGAATGGTCGTACCTGTGTCAGTTTTCTGTTACAGTATTGTAATGAACTTCTGCAAACATAAATATTTGATATTCCAATGTTTAGCTCAGAACAGCTATTTATCAGGTATACCTACCTCTTTTTTAGAAATCAGAAATGCATATTAGAGTTTTGGATTTCAGTTCCATGAATTCTCATATCGTATCTTTGTATTGACAAAATTGTTTATTTCTTTTAAATTTTTCTATTTACAGGGGTTGATGCCCTTATTAGAACATGAATATAACTTACATTTCCACAATTTGTTTTTCTGTCAAAACACAATGTTACTAGTTCACATTTAATGGTTTTAGTTTTACTCTAGTTATTCTCATCGTAATTGTATTTGGTACTTCAAACTATCCTATAATCATACAATATAATGTTGCTGTTTTGAATTTAACTGTATGATGAGAAATGAGATTGTTTAGTCAAAATGATATGTCCATGTTTATCATAGATTGTTAAGCTGATAATTGTTTAGTCAAAGATTACGTGTTCGCCTGGGTGAAGATAACCTTTTAGCATTGGTAAACTTTGTAGCGTTTGAGACTGTGTACTAAATTTTATTGAAATACCCTACAAAGAGATCGTGTAAACTGACTTGCTTCTGATACTCTACTCACAAAACGTTTATGAAAAACAGTGATGAACAAAAAAGTAACGTCGATGATTATATTGGTGATATTTCCCATTGAAAAACTCCATCTTTTTTTTCAAGAACTGCCTTGTTTCGTTACAATCAACATATAAACCTTCCAGCTAGAACATGATAACCATGCATGGCGTTCAAGAAAGAGACTTTACCACACAGTAATGTTTTGAATACCTCTTTTGTCTTCAGGTAAACAATCTATGCAGATGATGAGGCTGATGATGCAAAAGATAAAGACATTTTAGCATAGTTACAAGTACTGTATAATGTTTGAAATAACCTTCGTATTCCGTGGATGTATACCTGATGAGTCTTTTCCACAAAACCCTAAATGTACGTTTCAAAATGCAATATAGTATTGATGATAATTGATGATGGTATGTTTGGTATGAATTTTTGGATATTTTAAATTTATGTTTACCTCTTTTTTTGTTTATTGTTGCATAACTTAAAGTATACTTTCTAAGTATGCAAATATGTTCATCAAATTTCTGTTGCAAAGATTCTTAAAGTTCCGATTTCGAAAATAAAATGGGCTACAATTTTAACTGATCCTGTTCAAGACTGGAAGAAACTTTACACTATTCCTTTAAAATGTTGCCTTTCTACGAAACTTTGTTATTTTCAGTTCAGAATTTTACATCGAATACTAGGTGTCAACAAATATCTTCACATTATAGGCATAGCTAATTCTAATTCATGTATATTTTGCTTATCCTCTGTTGAAAGTATTTCACACTTGTTTTGGTAATGTCCTGTTACGCATCGATTCATTCAAGATTTCCAAAGCTCTATTCTATTACAATGAAGTGCTTTTGAATAAAAAATGCTTTTTGTTTGGTTTCCCAGATGGTACGCAATCTATCTTTAATTTTGTCATTTTATATGCAAAACACTATATATTCTCTGCGAAATACAAAAGGGAACGGCTATCTGTACATTCTTTTAAAAGTGAAATTCAAAGAAAATCACAAATATGTCAACTAATGTATCACTAAAAACAGGTAAGCTAACAGATGGCCATCGTACAAGTTTTAGGTCAACTAGATGTCGGGTGATTTATAAAAATACAAATACAACCACCTCCATAGCAGCTGGGATATACGAGAGATTCGCCGGAAAAATAACGATGTTTTAATGACGTCACTATATGGAACAATACTGCCCAAGCAGACGACATCCCATAAAGAATGAACATAATTGCAAAGCTATTATTTGTCAAATTATAATGAGTTTAGTGTATATAAATGTAATGGCATGTAAAATCTTTTGCTTGTAAATACACAGGATAGGGGTTAATTAACAATCAAAGAAACCAGACTTTTAAATTGAAAAGCCCCCAGAATGATATTAAGGACGACATTTGTTCCCTCTTGAAACGCCGAACATACCGCGGTGTGTGCAGCTGAATATACAATGGCGTCTTATTTTGTTTACAAGCGACAGATTCCTTTATTTTTGTATCGCTGCATTTGTCATCAAAATAAAACCATGTGCGGGGTTTAGAGTGACGCAATATATTATACATTTAGCCTGACGATAGTGAAGTAAGAGAAAGAACTCAAGAGAAGATGAAAACACAGGCACTGAAAATGTGTGAGATGTCATGGGACATCGTCTGCTTGTGCAAATCATGTCCATACTGTGATCTCACACATCTCAGCAGCGTTCGTAAAGCTCTTCAGGTGCTGTGCCGGGGCTGTATTTAAGCGTTTTGTAATTTATAATACTCATTACTCCGAATGGTTCCAAGCATTGAATTTTGATAAACTTGTCGAATTAAAGTTTCAACTTTGCAATAATGAAAATTAAGATAGTTTTTAAAATCAATGAATATCTACTTTAAGAAGATGCTTAAACTTTGAGGTTGAGTGGGTTCTTTCTATCAAACGCAATAAATTCTATGTATTACTTGATGAATGGAGACATGCGCAACTGTTGTAATAATGTTTGTTTTGACGATATGTCACAACATGTACTTTGTTCAAATGTATTATTTGGTTCTTGCTCAAGAATGACTGAATACATTTTTCTCTGGAAAAAACAAACAAAAAACACCGCCAACCATAATTATAGTTATAATAACTAGATTTGTAATACTTGTTCCAAACAAGTATAGGTGGGGTTATCCAACCAAAAACTGACACAAAATGAAGGGTACTTTTGAGATACCTTTTTGTCTCAGCTACAACATACTCGAAGTTCAGCGTAAATGAAGCTAAAACGACGTAGATATTGCTTGCGAAAGACGGGAATGTAGAATCCAATTTTGAGAAAAAGTCATGTCCCATAGAGAATACACGCAAAATGTGAAAAATTGACATGCCTCCTTTAATCGCAAAAAGTCGCCATGATGCCTTTTGTCAAAATAAAGGATAATAGCAACTGCATTTGTAGAAAATTGTCTCAGCTAGAACATATCAAAATTTGGAAGAAAATCGATCAATATTTACAGAGATACAATCAATTTTCCATAAATATGCTGACGTCATAATATGCAAATTGGAATTTTGAGTTCGGAGGCCATTAAGATGACGTCATGAGTTAATTGAGGGTCAAATGAAACATGAAACAATATCTTCGAATCATACTCTATTAAAATATGACAACAAAATTGGGTTCATCTTGCATCCTAAAGAGCTACAATGGATTTTGTATAGGCATGTTTTTGCCCATATATGCTATGTATTACAAGAGCTCGCGCGCACGGACATTTTTGTTAAACGGTCGATCATTCCGTTATTAATAGTCATAAAGAGACAAACATGGTATCAATTTCTTTGTAAAAATATGTGGAATATTATGAAAAATAAAAAAATGGCGATTCGATGTTGTGTAATATTTTTACGCGCGAAAACGCGCGCGCACGCTTCTGTGCGCGATTTTTTATAAAATGCTTAGAATGACCTAAAACATATGCAAAAT
Organism: Strongylocentrotus droebachiensis; assembly: GCA_035222895.1. Lineage (NCBI taxonomy): Eukaryota > Metazoa > Echinodermata > Echinoidea > Camarodonta > Strongylocentrotidae > Strongylocentrotus > Strongylocentrotus droebachiensis. The sequence continues at coordinate 122,439 of JAVYIG010004596.1, read as the reverse complement.
GATTTTGAGACGATTTTGAGCATTTTAAATTTGTGCGCGCGCATTGACGCGCGGACGTTCGCGCACACGCGCGTTCTTTGACCTGAATTGACGGACGGATATTGACCTTGATCATGATAAATATGAATGAGAAATACCTTTTAGTTATGAAGATATGATCATGAGTTGATTTTCCGAAAATTTTACAAAATGGCGCCTAGATGACGTCATCAGTGAAGGTCAATGTTGAAAACGTTATTGTGCTTCGTACATATGCCTATACATATGTGTGCTAAATTTGAAGGCATTTGATTGAGCCATTTTTAAGTAATCGTGCTTACAAAAAAGTGGTTAGAAATAAGAAAAAGATATAAATAACTAGATTTGTGATACTTGTTTGGAACAAATATAGGTGGGCTGGTCCAACTAAAGTTTGAGACAAAATGAATGGCACATTTGAGATAGGTAATTGTCTCAGCTACAACATATTCGAAGTTCAGCGTGAACGAAGCTAAAACGACGGAGATATTGCTCGCAAAAGACGGGAATGTAGAATCCAGTTCTGAGAAAAGATCATGTCCCATAGAGAATACACGCAAAATGTGAAAAATTGACATTCCTCCTTTAATCGCAAAATTACGCCATGATGCTTTTGTCAAAATTAAAAATTGTGACAACTGCATTTGTAGAGCATTGTCTCAGCTAAAACATATTCAAATTTGGAAGAAAATTTATCAATATTAGGAGAGATACAATCAATTTTCCAAAAATATGATGACGACATAATATGTAAATTAAAATTTTGAGTTCGGAGGCCATTATGATGACGTCATGAGTTAATTGAGGGTCAAATAAGACATAAAATCATATCTCCAATTTATATTATATCACAATATGAAAAAAAAACTAGATTTGTAATACTTGTTTGGAACAAGTATAGGTGGGCTGGTCCAAATAAAATTTGAGACAAAATGAAGGGCACATTCGAGATAGCTTATTGTCTCAGCTACAACATACTCGAAGTTCAGCGTAAACGAATAAAAAACGACGGAGATATTGCTCGCGAAAGACGGGAATGTAGAATCCAATTTTGAGAAAAAGTCATGCCCAATAGAGAATACACGCAAAAAGTGAAAAATTGACACGCCTCCTTTAATCGCAAATATACGCCATGATTTTTTTGTCAAAATGAAGAATCTTGTGAATTACAATTGTAGTGAATTGTCTCAGCTAGATCATATCGAAATTTAGAAGAAAATTTATAAATTTTTACAGAGATACAATCAATTTTCCAAAAATATGCTGACATCATAATACGCAAATTGAAATTTTGAGTTCCGAGGCCATTATGATGACGTCATGAGTTAATTGAGGGTCAAATGAAACATGAAATCATATCTACAATTTATTTTCTATCAAAATATGAAAACAAAATTGGGGTCATCTTGCATCCTAAAGAGCTACAATGGATTTTGTGTAGGCATGTTTTTGTCCATATATTCTATGTAATACAAGAGCTCGCACGCACAGAAATTTATGTTAAACGGTCGATCATTCCGTTATTAATAGTCATAAAGAGACAAACATGGTATCAATTTGTTATTAAAAAATATGTGGAATATCATAAAAGGAAATAAATGCCGATTCTATGTTGTGTAATAGTTTTACGCGCGAAAACGCGCGCGCATGCTCATGTGAGCGTTTTTTTATAAAATGCTTAGAATGGCCTAAAACGTATGCAAAATTATTTTGAGACGATTTTGAGCATTTAAAAAATTTGCGCGCGCATTGACGCGCGGACGTACGCGCACGCGCGCGTTCTTTGACCTGAAATTGACCGGACGGATATTGACCTTAATCATGATAATTATGAATGAGAAATACATTTTGGTTATGAAGATATGATCATGAGTTGATTTTCGTAAAATTTTACAAAATGGCGCCTAGATGACGTCGTCAGTGAAGGTCAATGTTGAAAACGTTATTGTGCTTTGTACATATGCCTATACATGTGTGTGACAATTTGAAGGTATTTGATTGAGCAATTTTCTAGTAATCGTGCTTACAAAAAGTGGTTAGATGTAAGAAAAATAAATAAATAAACTAGAAATTTAAATCGTCATGGGGACGAATTAGGTGGTCTGTTTTTAATTCTTTATTATCATGCACATCTTCAATCAAATGATCCAATATAATGATGTCAATGTAAAGTGATGTATTAATATATGAATTCATGAATGACCTACTAATGAACTGATGAACTGTTAGATTGAACTGATGTGAAATGAACTGAATTGATGAGCTAAACTGATGAACTGATGATTGAACTGATGAACTGATAGATTGAACTGTGACCTGAACTGAAGTGATAACTTAACTGACGAACAAAATATTGAGAAATGATTTTGATCAAAATCATGATCATAATGAAATTTAATGACACAAGACTGAAATGTAGAATGCAGATTTGAGAAAAAGTCACCTCCCATAGGCATGACACGCAAATTAAGAAAATTCTGACATGTCGCATTTAATCGAAATTTTCACTATGATGACGTCATCAACATGAAAAATGGTGAGATATAGATATGGAGAAGGAGAGAGGGAGACGTGTTATAGTCATTTAAAAATACATGAGCTGGACAGAGGGGTAAAAGAGGAATCAGAATGCACTTGGAAGGACTTGGAAGAGAGGATAGTATAAGGAAACATGGTAGGGGTGAAATAAGAATACTAAGGGCAAAGGAAGGAGCTAGAGAAAATTAAGAAATATCCTAAGACATAAAAGACGAAGTCACGGAAGGCACACTGACGATAGCTCACAGTATCAGTTATAACATACCTAAATTGGGGGGAAATAGAGCAAAAATAAGCGAGATACTGCTCAAAGAACAATGACGTGTAGATGCATGACGTGAACGAACCTTCCATAGGCATAACACGCAAATTAAGACAATTCTGACATGTCGCCTTTAATGGAAATTTTCATCATGATGACGTCATCAAAATGAAAAATGGTAGAAACTGAACTTGTAGACATTCATCTTAGCTACAACACATCAACATTTGGATGAAAATTGATCAATATTTACAGAGTTACAATCCATTTTGCACAAATATGATGACGTCATAAAATGCACATCCGTATTTTGAGTTCCAATACAATTATGATGATGTAATGATATACTTAATTGCAAAATGAGACATGAAATCATATCTCCGACTCATACTCTATCCAAACATGAACAAAGTTGGGGATCACTAGGTATCCCAAAGCGCCGTTTACTAATGTATTTCAATTCATGATTCTGTCAATGGTAAACATTGTAGGGGTGAAATAAGAATAGAAAGGGCAAAGGGTAGAGCTATAGAAAATTAAGGAACATTACAAGACATCGTAGAAGGAGAGCGAGAACCAGAGACGGGAACGGCAGAGGCAGAGAGAGAGACAGAGCAAGAAAATAAGAGGGAGGCAAGGCAAAAGAGGTAGAGTGAGGCACAACTAGATAGAGGGGGTAAAAGAGTAGATAAAGAGAGATCGAAAGAGAGAGAGAGATGCATAGACAGAGCAAGAGAAGGAGAGGGGCACAACAAGAGAGAGGAAGAGAAACAAAACAAGAGAGAGAAAAGAGAGAGAAAGAAATGCAATGGAGAACGATGCATTAAATATTTCCAGCATAAATAGAATTGAATATTTACTCTATAGAGAAGAGAGAAGTTTGCATTGCATATACCTGAACTGAGTAGCTGAAAAAAAAAGTATTAGCGTCCGTCTAAAAAGGAGACTAGCATCGTAGAAATTGGAGGATTTGATATTGTTTTAGACTTGGGAGATTAACCTTATATAGGTTTAATCCATGACAAGGAATTCCATTTCCCAAAGGGTTATACACAAAATATTGACAAGCCTCTCCCAGAGAAATAACATGCAAAATTAGGCATTCTATCGAGTTGTTTGTGATTGTATATGTTATGACAGTCGAAGAAGGTGATCAAATCATATTTAAAACGGAACCAAAAAAAGAAAGATTGACCCTCTGGGAATCAAACCTTCGAGCCTGGGTCGATTGAATGGGAGGCAAGTGCTTTAAAGTAAAATTTCCCTCCACTGAAAAAGTAAGCTGATTAGATAGACAAAAATCTAAAAAGCCCATATATGACTCGATTTTGGAAAATGGTGCTCAGACTTTTTTTTTTTTAATGAGTAAAAAACAAGTTAATGGTCGAGTCGGTTTTCCCCACAATGCATTTTTGTGACGTAGGGTCCTCACAACACAGATTCGTAATGTAACCGAATTTAATGCATACGTCTTTGTGAGGTGCCTCAGTTTTTAATTCACCTGATCAGAATAATAAAATACTATTATTCTTCTCAGGTGAATGAAATAGTTTGTATATAGGCACTTCACAAAGAGGTATATATGCATTAAATTTGGTTACATTACGAAAACAGACTATTGTCAGAATATGTACTGCTGGCACTTTCGTTGTGAGAAGCACACGTCATGCACATCTGTACAGCAATTTAAATGTTTTGCTCGAAATAACCGAAACAAAATCGCTCTTAAAATCTCTTGATTGAAGTACGGCCGTGATATTTCGCAGATTTAACCTTTGATTTATTTACAACAGGCTATATTTTTTCAAAATCGGAGTGGACTTGAACTTTAACCAATGGACCAAAATATTTCTCATAGACTTAAAATGCAAAGCTGACAAACGGCCTTGGCATAGTCGCTATTTCAACATTCAAGTGAAAATTTAGACATTAGACATGATGGGATAAAATAGAGCTCAAATGAGTGAGATAGTGCTCAAAGATGAATGTAATGTAGATTCATGATGTGAGCGAAATTCACCTTCCATAGAGATAACACACAAATTAAGAAAATTCTGACATGTCGCCTTTGATTGAAATTTTCACCATGATGGCGTCATCAAAACGAAAAACAATGGGCATTCATCTTGTAGAGAATTGTCTCAGCTACAACATATCTAAGTTTGGAAGTAAATTAATTAATATTGACAGTTATACAATCAATTTCCCATAAATTTGCTGACGTCATAATATGCAAATTCGTTTTTTGAGTTCCAAGGCCATTATGATGATGTCACGATATATATAATGGCCAAATGAGACCTGAAATCATATCTCCAACTCATATTCTATCCAAATATGCAAAACAAATTGGGGGTCTGTGGACTTCCTAAAGAGCTATAATGGATTTTGTATAAGCAGGTACAAGGATGTTATTGGCCATATATGCTGTGTATTACAAGATCTCGCGCGTACGGACATGTATATTAAACGGACGCTAATTCCGTCAATAATGGTCATGAAAAGATAAACATGGTATCAAATTGTTCGGAAAAAGATAAGGAATATCCTGTTAAAAATCCGGTAGGAGGAATTATTTTTCGTTTGGCCGCTACGAACGAAAACGCGCAAAAATGCGTGTTTTGCGCGATTTTTTATGAAATGCTTAAAATGGCCTGAAACGTATCCAAAATGAATTTGAGACGATTTGGAGCATTTTGAAATTTTGCGCGCGAGCTGACGCGCGGACGTACGCATATGCGCGCGTCTTTTGATCGGAAATTGCCCGGACGGATATTGACCTTGATCGTGCTGAATATGAATGAGAAAAAACTTTCCGTTATGAAGATATGATCATGAGTTGAAAGTACCAAAAAAAAAAAAAAAAAATGGCGCCTGGATGACGTCATGAAGACTTGATGACCTTGCAAAGGTTCCTGTCACGTCTTATGACGATGACCTTTGACTGTGCCAAAATTGAATGAAATTGACGAAACCGAACTTGAGTTATAGTAGGCACAAAAAAGTGTGGGAAATAAATAAAAATAAATAAATAAATATTAATAAAGAAAATTCTGACGAAAACAATAGGTAGTCTGTCGAAGACAGACCACCTAATAAAGGCAATTCTAACGAAATTATAAGGTGGTCTGTACGTTATACAGCCCACCTGATAAATAAATAAAGGCAATTGTAACGAAATTATAAGGTGGTCTGTACGTTATACAGCCCACCTGATAATTGTTGTCATTTTATTGTGACCCTGCTGCTAATATTATACTCCCACTACATGTACTAGGAAGAAGGAGGGGGAAGAGGAAGAATCTTATTGTTTATTTTCTGTATTATGGAGGCATACAAATGTACAGGGAGGTAAGAGAGGAAAAAGTAAGGCGATAAAGAGGGAGAGAGGGAGAGAGAGAGAGAGAGAACGAGAGGGGGTAGCCTATGGCTGGGTTCAAATTCAGTTCTCTTTCATTTATTAGACCCAGTACTGATGATCATAATTTTATCTACCATGTGATTGCCATGTGTACGCCACACCGAATAGCACCTCATTTTTGTTCATTGTTGTAAAGAACTTATTGGCAAGCACCCAGTAGATTTCCATCATGTTTTTGATCTTGTTATTGAAAAGAAGATCAAACACATCATCATAATCTACAGAGTGCAACCACAAAATTCTTAACAACAATTGAAATTTCTTTCAGGAAGCCTAACAATAAAAGCTGTTTCATATTTTGATTCAAAGAGCATCATAGAGACGATGAACAAATACGAATAATAATACAACGTCGTTAAGCGTGAGACCGTTCACTTCTTTCTCTCCTCGCCAAATAATCCGAACAAAAGAATCAACCGAGGGTAATCAACTGTTAAACGAATTTATAATGAGTCCTTGAAAAATTAATTAATACTGCTTGTCAAGTATTATCGAAGAGCAGCAAAGGCGAACGCGATTGTCGCTACAATTCAGAAATCGTTGCTTGCATTGCTTTTCTCTCAAACTTACCGTGAGATATCAAGCTACATAGAACTATGATCTACAAAAAAGATATATCAGAAACCTTAGAACTTGAATGAATAAAACATAATGCAAATGAATCAGAGTAGAATGAATAGGACACAAGTTCATTTTTACCATTTAAATCATTCATCCAGTACCAAATACCTAAGCAAAATTTGAGCCAGACGCATTTAATGGTAAGCTTAAAGACAATCATTTATGACAATTGTCAATTGTCATGATTTTATCGTCTAGACGTAGTGCAAAAGGTAATCAGGATAATAAGGATCAGAATGATACTTATACTACTCGGCCTACTTCGACATGTTCTATACTACACTACTGCCGTTGTAGATTATGCTGATAATACAGATGAAAATAAGATATGATAACACTTATAATAATACTACTTATATCAATCGTCATCATAATCATCATGTTCATATTCATCATAATGAGAGTAATAATGATAATAATAATGAAAATAATATTAACGATAAGAATCATGATAAGGATAATAATTACAAAAGCAATTATAATAATTACAAAAATAGCTTAGTAACACCACCAACCATAATAATAGTTATAATAATAATAGTTGTCATTATTATTGTGATCCTGCTGCTAATATTATACTCCTACAACATAAACTAGAAGAAGGAGGGGGAAGAGGAAGAATCTTATTGTTTATTTTCTGTATTATCGAGGCATACAAATGCACAGGGAGGTAAGAGAGGAAAAAGTAAGGCGATAAAGAGGGAGAGAGGGAGAGAGAGAGAGAGGGAGAACGAGAGGGATTAGCCTATAGCTGGGTTCAAATTCAGTTCTCTTTAATTTATTAGACCCAGTACTGATGATCATAATTTTATCTACCATGTGATTGCCATGTGTACGCCTCACCGAATAGCACCTCATTTTTGTTTATTGTTGTAAAGAACTTATTGGCAAGCACCCAGTAGATTTCCATCATGTTTTTGATCTTGTTATTGAAAAGAAGATCAAACACATCATCTTAATCTACAGAGTGCAACCACAAAATTCTTAACAACAATTGAAATTTCTTTCAGGAAGCCTAACAATAAAAGCTGTTTCATATTTTGATTCAAAGAGCATCATAGAGACGATGAACAAATAAGAATAATAATACAACGTCGTTAAGCGTGAGACCGTTCACTTCTTTCTCTCCTCGCCAAATAATCCGAACAAAAGAATCAACCGAGGTTAATCAACTGTTAAACAAATTTATCATGAGTCCTTGAAAAATTAATTAATACTGCTTGTCAAGTATTATTGAAGAGCAGCAAAGGCGAACGCAACTGTCGCTACAATTCAGAAATCGTTGCTTGCATTGCTTTTCTCTCAAACTTACCGTGAGATATCAAGCTACATAGAACTATGATCGACAAAAAATATTGTCTTGGAAACAGTCAGAAACATTATAACTTGAATGAATAAAACATAATGCAAATGAATAAGACTAGAATGAATAGGAAACAAGTAATTTTTTACTATTTAAATCATTCATCCAGTACCAAATACTTAAACAAAATTCGGGCCAGATGCATTTAATGGTAAGCTTAAAGACAATCATTTATGACAATTGTCAATTGTCCTGATTTTATCGTCTAGACGTATTGCAAAAGGTAATCAGGATAATAAGGATCAGAATGATACTTATACTACTCGGCCTACTTCTACATGTACTATACTACACTACTGTCATTGTAGATTATGCTGATAATACAGATGAAAATAAGATATGATAACACTTATAATAATACTACTTATATCAATCGTCATCATAATCATCATGTTCATATTCATCATAATGATAATAATAATGATAATAATAATGACAATAATAATATTAACGATATGAATCATGATAAGGATAATAATTGCAATAACAATTATAACTAGATTTGTAATACTTGTTTGGAACAAGTATAGGTGGGCTGATCCAACAAAAAATTGAGACAAAATAAAGGGCACATTTGAGATAGCTTATTGTCTCAGCTACAACATACTCGAAGTTTCGCGTAAACGAAGCTAAACCGACAGAGATATTGCTCGCGAAAGACGGGAATGTAGAATCCAGTTTTGAGAGAAAACTCATGTCCCTAAGAGAATACACGCAAAATGTGTAAAATTGACATGCCTCTTTTAATCGCGAAAATACGCCCTGATGCCTTTGTCAAAATGAAAATTTGTGCTCACTTCATTGGTAGAAAATTGTCTCAGCTAAAACTTATTAAAATTTGGAAGACAATCGATCAATATTTACAGAGAAACAGTCAATTTTCCTTAAATATGCTGACGTCATAATATGCAAATTGAAATTTTGAGTTTGGAGGCCATTATGATGACGTCATGAGTTAATTGAGGGTCAAATGAGACATGAAATCATATCTCCGAATCATACTTTATTAAAATATGAAAAAACTTGGGGTCACCTTGCATCCTAAAGAGCTACAATGGATTTTGTATAGGCATGTTTTCGCCCATATATGCTATGTATTACAAGAGCTCGCGCGCACGGAAATTTATGTTAAACGGTCGATCATTTCCTTATTCATAGTCCTAAAGAGACAAACAAGGTATCAATTTGTTTTTAAAAATATGTGAAGTATTATGAAAGAAAAAAAAACGGCAATTCTATGTTTTGTGATGGTGTTACGCGCGAAAACGCACGCGCATGCACGTGTGCGCGATTTTTTATGAAATGCTTAAAATGACCTGAAACGTATCCAAAATAAATTTGATGACGATTTTGAGCATTTTTAAATTTTGCGCGCGCATTGAAGCGCGGACGTACGCGCACGCGCGCATTTTTTGACCCGAAATTGACCGGATGGATATTGACCTTGATCATGATAAATATGAATGAGAAATAATTTTTGGTTATGAAGATATGATCAAGAGTTTATTTTCAGAAAATTTCACAAAATGGCTCCTAGATGACGTCATGAGTCATGGTCAAGGTTGAAAACATTTTGTGTTTTGTTCTAATGCCTATACATATGTGTGCCAAATTTCAAGGTATTTGATTGAACCATTTTCAAGTTATCTTGCTCACAAAAAAGTTGGTCGAAATAAGAAAAATAAATGATAAACTAGACATATAATACTTGTTTGGAACAAGTATAGGTGGGCTGGTCAACTTAAATTTGAGACAAAATAGAGCAAAAATAAGCGAGATACTGCTTAAAAATTCTTAAAAAACAATATCATGTAGTTTCATAACGTGAACGAAATTCACCTACTATAGGGATAACGCAAATTATGAAATGTTTGACATGAGGCCTTTAGTCGAGATTTTCACTATGATGACGTCATCAACATGAAAAAGAACTATTACTGCGCTTGTAGAGAATTGTCTTAGCTACAACATATCGAAATTTTGAAGAAAATAGATCAATATTTACAGAGATACAATCAATTTTACATAAATATGCTGACGTCATAATATGCAAATTCGTATTTTGAGTTCCAAGGCCATTGTGATGATGTCACGATACACTTAATGGCCAAATGAGACATGAAATCATATCTCCGACTCATACTCTATCAGAATATGAAAAAAAATTGAGGATCCCGGTGCATTTCAAAGAGCTATAATGGATTTTGTATAGGCATGTTTTTGCCCATATATGCTATGTATTATAAGAGCTCGCGCGCACGGACATTTATCTTGAATGGACGCTCATCTTAATATTAATAGTCATAAAGAGATGAACATAGTATTACATTGTTTAAACAAATATGGGATTTATCATGAAAGAAAAAAAATGGCGATTCTGCGTTGTGTAATGGTGTTACGCGCGAAACGCGCACGCATCCGCGTGTGCGCGATTTTTTTATAAAATGCTTAAAATGACCTGAAACGTATGCAAAATAAATTTAAGACGATTTTGAGCATTTTAAAATTTTGCGCGCGCGCGCACGTACGCGCACGCGCGCGTTTCTTGTCCTGAAATTGTCCGGACTGATATTGACCTTGATCATGATAAATATGAATGAGAAATGGCTTTTTGTTATGAAGATATGACCATGAGTTGATTTTCAGAAAATTTCACAAAATGGCGCCTAGATGACGTCATCAGTCAAGGTCATGGTTGAAATTTTTTCTGTGCTTTGTTCTAATGCCTATACATATGTGTGCTAAATTTCAAGGTATTTGATTGAACCATTTTCAAGTTATCTTGCTCACAAGAAAGTGGGTCGAAATAAGAAAAACTAGACATATAATACTTGTTTGGAACAAGTATAGGTGGGCTGGTCAACTAACATTTGAGACAAAATAGAGCAAAAATAAGCGACATACTGCTTACAAATTCTTAAAAGACAATATCATGTAGATTCATAACGTGAACTAAATTCACCTTCTATAGGCATAACACGCAAATTATGAAGTTTTTGCGTGAGGCCTTTAATCAAAATTTTTACTATGATGACGTCATCAAAATGAAAAATGGTTATTACTGCGCTTGTAGAAAATTGTCTTAGCTATAACATATCGAAATTTTGAAGAAAATTGATCAATATTTACAGAGATACAATCAATTTTACATAAATATGCTGACGTCATAATATGCAAATTCGTATTTTAAGTTCCAAGGCCATTGTGATGATGTCACGATACACTTAATGGCCAAATGAGACATGGAATCATATTTCCGACTCATACTCTATCTTAATATGAAAAAAAATTGAGGATCCCGGTGCATTCCAAAGAGCTATAACGGATTTTGTATAGGCATGTTTTTGCCCATATATGCTATGTTTTAAAAGACCTCGCGCGCACTGACATTTATCTTGAATTTACGCTCATCTTGTTAATAATGGTCATAAAGAGATAAACATGGAATCAAATTCCTTGAAAAAATATGAGAAATATCATGACAGAAAAAAAAATGGCGATTCTGTGTTTTTTAATGGTGTTACGCGCGAAAACGCGCGCGCATGCTCGTACGCGCGATTTTTTATAAAACGCTTAAAATGACCTGAAACGTATGCAAAATAAATTTGAGACGATTTTGAGCATTTAAAAATTTTGCGCGCGCATTGACGCGCGGACGTACGCGCACGCGCTCGTTTTTTGACCTGAAATTGACTGGACTGATATTGACCTTGATCATGATAAATATGAATGAGAAATGACGTACCGTTATGAAAATATGATCATGAGTAATTTTTCAGAACATTTCACAAAATGGCGCCTAGATGACGTCATCAGTCAAGGTCAAGGTTGAAAAGTTTGCTGTGTTTTGTTCATATGCCTATACATATGTGTGTCAAATTTCAAGGTATTTGATTGAACCATTTTCAAATTATCTTGAACACAAAAAAGTGGTTCGAAATAAGAAAAATAACTAGACATATAATACTTGTTTGGAACAAGTATAGGTGGGCTGGTCAACTAACATTTGAGACAAAATAGAGCAAAAATAAGCGACATACTGCTTACAAATTCTTAAAAGACAATATCATGTAGATTCATAACGTGAACTAAATTCACCTTCTATAGGCATAACACGCAAATTATGAAGTTTTTGACATGAGGCCTTTAATCAAAATTTTCACTATGATGACGTCATCGAAATGAAAAATGGTTATTACTGCACTTGTAGAGAATTGTCTTAGCTACAACATATCGAAATTTTGAAGAAAATTGATCAATATTTACAGAGATACAATCAATTTTACATAAATATGCTGACGTCATAATATGCAAATTCGTATTTTGAGTTCCAAGGCCATTGTGATGATGTCACGATACACTTAATGGCCAAACTAGACATGGAATCATATTTCCGACTCATACTCTATCTTAATATGAAAAAAATTGAGGATCCCGGTGCATTCCAAAGAGCTATAACGGATTTTGTATAGGCATGTTTTTGCCCATATATGCTATGTATTAAAAGACCTCGCGCGCACTGACATTTATCTTGAATTTACGCTCATCTTGTTAATAATGGTCATAAAGAGATAAAAATGGAATCAAATTCCTTGAAAAAATATGAGAAATATCATGAAAGAAAAAAAAATGGCGATTCTATGTTTTTTAATGGTGTTACGCGCGAAAACGCGCGCGCATGCTCATACGCGCGATTTTTTATAAAATGCTTAAAATGACCTGAAACGTATGCAAAAAAAATTTGAGACGATTTTGAGCATTTAAAAATTTTGCACGCGCACTGACGCGCGGACGTACGCGCACGCGCGCGTTTTTTGACCTGAATTTGACCGGACTGATATTGACCTTGATCATGATAAATATGAATGAGATATTACTTTTGGTTATGAAGATATGATCATAAGTTGATTTTCAAAATTTTTCACAAAATGGCGCCTAGATGACGTCATCAGTCAAGGTCAAGGTCGAAAAATTTCCTATGCTTTGTGAATATGCCTATACATATGTGTGTTAAATTTTAAGATATTTGATTGAGCCATTTTCAAATTATCTTGAACACAAAAAAGTGGGTCGAAATAAGAAAAATAAACTAGACATAATACTTGTTTGGAACAAGTATAGGTGGGCTGGTCAACTTAAATTTGAAAACAAAATAGAGCAAAATTAAGCGAGATACTGCTTGAAAATTCTTAAAAAACACTATCATGTAGATTCATTACGTGAACGAAATTCACCTTCTATAGTCATAACACGCAAATTATGAAATTTCTGACATGAGGCCTTTAATCAAAATTTTCACTCTGATGACGTCATCAAAATGAAAAAGGGTTACTATTGAACTTGTAGAGAATTATCTTAGCTACAACATATTGAAATTTTGAAGAAAATCAATCAATATATACAGAGATACAATCAATTTTCCATAAATATGCTGACGTCATAATATGCAAATTCGTATTTTGAGTTCCAAGGCCATTAAGATGATGTCACGATACACTTAATGGCAAAATGAGACATGAAATCATATTTCTGACTCATACTCTTTTCAAATATTAAAACAGAATTGGGGTCCAGGTGCATCCCAAAGAGCTATAATGGATTGTGTATAGGCATTTTTTTGCCCATGTATGTTATGTATTACAAGAGCTCGCGCGCACTGACATTTATCTTGAATTTACGCTCATCTTGTTAATAATGGTCATAAAGAGATAAACATGGTATCAAATTCCTTGAAAAAATATGAGAAATATCATGAAAGAAAAAAAAATGGCGATTCTATGTTTTGTAATAGTGTTACGCGCGAAAACGCGCGCGCATGCTCGTGCGCGCGATTTTTTATAAAATGCTTAAAATGACCTGAAACGTATGCAAAAAAAATTTAAGACGATTTTGAGCATTTACAATTTTTGCGCGCGTAATGACGCGCGGACGTACGCGCACGCGCGCGTTTTTTGACCTGAATTTGACCGGACTGATATTGACCTTGATCATGATAAATATGAATGAGATATTACTTTTGGTTATGAAGATATGATCATAAGTTGATTTTCAAAATTTTTCACAAAATGGCGCCTAGATGACGTCATCAGTCAAGGTCAAGGTTGAAAACATAGCCGTGTTTTCTCCATATGCCTATACATATGTGTGCCAAATTTCAAGGTATTTGAATAAACCATTTTCAAGTTATCTTGCCTACAAAAAAGTGGGTCGAAATAAGAAAAATAAATAATAATAATAATAATAAAGGCAATTTTAACAAAATTATAAGGTGGTCTGTATTAGATACAGCCCACCTAATAATAAAGAATAATAATAATAATAAAGGCAATTTTAACAAAATTATAAGGTGGTCTGTATTAGATACAGCCCACCTAAATAAATAAATAAATAAATAAATAATAAATAAAGGCGATTTTAACAAAAATATAAGGTGGTCTGTATTAGATACAGCCCACCTGATAAAGAAATAATAATAAAGGCAATTTTAACAACATTATAAGGTGGTCTGTATTAGATACAGCCCACCTGATAAATAACTAGACATGTAATACTTGTTTGGAACAAGTGTAGGTGGGCTGGTCAACTAAAATTTGAGACAAAATAGAGCAAAAATATTCCGAGATACTGCTTAAATATTCTTAAAAAACAGGATCATGTAGATTCATGACGTGAACGAAATTCACCTTCTATAGGCATAACACGCAAATTAAGACATTTCTGACATGAGGCCTTTAATCGAAATTTTCACTATGATGACGTCATCAAAATGAAAAATGGTAAAATTAAAACTTGTAGAGAATTGCCTTAACTACAACATATCGAAATTTAAAAGAAAATCGATCAATATTTACAGAGATACAATCAATTTTACATAAATATGCTGACGTCATAATATGCAAATTCGTATTTTGAGTTTGGAGGCCATTATGATGATGTCACGATACACTTAATGGCTAAATGAGACATGAAATCATATCTCCGACACATATTCTATCTAAATATGAAAACAAATTAAGGGTCTCGGTGCATTCCAAAGAGCTATAATGGATTTTGTATAGGCCTGTTTTTGCCCATATATGCTATGTATTAAAAGAGCTCGCGCGCACGGACATTTATCTTGAATGGACGCTCATCTTGTTATTAATGGTCATAAAGAGATAAACATGGTATCAAATTTTCGAAAAATATGAGAAATATCATGAAAGAAAAAAAAATAGAGATTCTATGTTGTGTATTCGTGTTACGCGCGAAAACGCGCGCGCATGAACGTGTGCGCGATTTTTTATAAAATGCTTAAAATGGCCTAAAACGTATGCAAAAAAAATTTGAGACGATTTTGAGCATTTCAAAAATTTGCGCGCGCACCGACGCGCGGACGTACGCGCACGCGCGCGTTTTTTGATTTAAAATTGACCGGACTGATATTGACCTTGATCATGATAAATATGAATTAGAAATGACTTTGGGTTATGAAGATATGATCATGAGTTGATTTTCACAAAATGGCGCTTAGATGACGTCATCAGTCAAGGTCAAGGTCGAAAAATTTCCTATGCTTTGTGAATATGCCTATACATATGTGTGTTAAATTTTAAGATATTTGATTGAGCCATTTTCAAATTATCTTGAACACAAAAAAGTGGGTCGAAATAAGAAAAATAAATAATAAAGAATAACTAGACATATAATACTTGTTTGGAACAAGTATAGGTGGGCTGGTCAACTTAAATTTGAGACAAAATAGAGGAAAAAAAGCGACATACTGCTTACAAATTCTTAAAAAACAATATCATGTAGATTCATGACGTGAACGAAATTCACCTTCTATAGGGATAACGCAAATTATGAAATGTTTGACATGAGGCCTTTAATCGAGATTTTCACTATAATGACGTCATCAAAATGAAAAATGCTTATTACTTAGATTGTAGAAAATTGTTTTAGCTACAACATATCGAAATTTTGAAGAAAATTGATCAATATTTACAGAGATACAATCAATTTTACATAAATATGCCGACGTCATAATATGCAAATTCGTATTTTGAGTTCCAAGGCCATTGTGATGATGTCACGATACACTTAATGGCCAAATGAGACATGAAATCATATCTCCGACTCATACTCTATCTAAATATGAAAAAAGATTGAGGATCCCGGTGCATTCCAAAGAGCTATAATGGATTTTGTATAGGCATGTTTTTGCCCATATATGCTATGTATTATAAGAGCTCGCGCGCACGGATATTTATCTTGAATGGACGCTCATCTTGTTATTAATGGTCATAAAGATATGAACGTGGTATCAAATTGTACAAACAAATATGAGAAATATCATGAAAGAAAAAAAAATGGCGATTCTATGTTGTGTAATGGTGTAACGCGCGAAAACGCGCGCGTATGCTCATGCGCGCGATTTTTTATAAAATGCTTAAAATGACCTGAAACGTATGCAAACAAAATTTAAGACGATTTTGAGCATTTAAAATTTTTGCGCGCGTAATGACGCGCGGACGTACGCGCACGCGCGCGTTTTTTGACCTGAATTTGACCGGACTGATATTGACCTTGATCATGATAAATATGAATGAGATATTACTTTTGGTTATGAAGATATGATCATAAGTTGATTTTCAAAATTTTTCACAAAATGGCGCCTAGATGACGTCATCAGTCAAGGTCAAGGTCGAAAAATTTGCTGTGTTTTGTGAATATGCCTATACATATGTGTGTTAAATTTTAAGATATTTGATTGAGCCATTTTCAAATTTTGTTGAACACAAAAAAGTGGGTCGAAATAAGAAAAATAAATAATAAACTAGACATATAATACTTGTTTGGAACAAGTATAGGTGGGCTGGTCAACTAACATTTGAGACAAAATAGAGCAAAAATAAGCGACATACTGCTTACAAATTCTTAAAAGACAATATCATGTAGATTCATAACGTGAACTAAATTCACCTTCTATAGGCATAACACGCAAATTATGAAGTTTTTGACATGAGGCCTTTAATCAAAATTTTCACTATGATGACGTCATCAAAATGAAAAATGGTTATTACTGCGCTAGTAGAGAATTGTCTTAGCTACAACATATCGAAATTTTGAAGAAAATTGATCAATGGTTTACAGAGATACAATCAATTTTACATAAATATGCTGACGTCATAATATGCAAATTCGTATTTTGAGTTCCAAGGCCATTGTGATGATGTCACGATACACTTAATGGCCAAATGAGACATGGAATCATATTTCCGACTCGTACTCTATCTAAATATGAAAACAAATTGAGGATCCCGGTGCATTCCAAAGAGCTATAACGGATTTTGTATAGGCATGATTTTGCCCATATATGCTATTTATTAAAAGACCTCGCGCGCACTGACATTTATCTTGAATTTACGCTCATCTTGTTAATAATGGTCATAAAGAGATAAACATGGAATCAAATTCCTTGAAAAAATATGAGAAATATCATGAAAGAAAAAAAAATGGCGATTCTATGTTTTGTAATGGTGTTACGCGCGAAAACGCGCGCGCATGCTCGTACGCGCGATTTTTTATAAAATGCTTAAAATGACCTGAAACGTATGCAAAATAAATTTGAGACGATTTTGAGCATTTAATTTTTTTGCGTGCGCACTGACGCGCGGACGTACGCGCACGCGCGCGTTTTTTGACCTGAAATTGATTGGACTGATATTGACCTTGATCATGATAAATATGAATTAGAAATGGTTTTTGGTTATGGAGATATGATCATGAGATGATTTTCAGAAAATTTAACAAAATGGCGCCTAGATGACGTCATCAGTCAAGGTCAAGGTCGAAAAATTTGCTGTGTTTTGTGAATATGCCTATACATATGTGTTTTAATTTTTAAGATATTTGATTGAGCCATTTTCAAATTATCTTGAACACAAAATAGTGGGTCGAAATAAGAAAAATAAATAATAAATAAATAATAATAATAAAGGCAATTTTAACAAAATTATAAGGTGGTCTGTATTAGATACAGCCCACCTAATAATAATAATAAAGGCAATTTTAACAAAATTATAAGGTGGTCTGTATTAGATACAGCCCACCTAAATAAATAAATAAATAAATAAATAATAAATAAAGGCGATTTTAACAAAAATATAAGGTGGTCTGTATTAGATACAGCCCACCTGATAAAGAAATAATAATAAAGGCAATTTTAACAACATTATAAGGTGGTCTGTATTAGATACAGCCCACCTGATAAATAACTAGACATGTAATACTTGTTTGGAACAAGTGTAGGTGGGCTGGTCAACTAAAATTTGAGACAAAATAGAGCAAAAATATTCCGAGATACTGCTTAAATATTCTTAAAAAACAGGATCATGTAGATTCATGACGTGAACGAAATTCACCTTCTATAGGCATAACACGCAAATTAAGACATTTCTGACATGAGGCCTTTAATCGAAATTTTCACTATGATGACGTCATCAAAATGAAAAATGGTAAAATTAAAACTTGTAGAGAATTGCCTTAACTACAACATATCGAAATTTAAAAGAAAATCGATCAATATTTACAGAGATACAATCAATTTTACATAAATATGCTGACGTCATAATATGCAAATTCGTATTTTGAGTTTGGAGGCCATTATGATGATGTCACGATACACGTAATGGCTAAATGAGACATGAAATCATATCTCCGACACATATTCTATCTAAATATGAAAACAAATTAAGGGTCTCGGTGCATTCCAAAGAGCTATAATGGATTTTGTATAGGCCTGTTTTTGCCCATATATGCTATGTATTAAAAGAGCTCGCGCGCACGGACATTTATCTTGAATAGACGCTCATCTTGTTATTAATGGTCATAAAGAGATAAACATGGTATCAAATTTTCGAAAAATATGAGAAATATCATGAAAGAAAAAAAAATAGAGATTCTATGTTGTGTATTCGTGTTACGCGCGAAAACGCGCGCGCATGAACGTGTGCGCGAATTTTTATAAAATGCTTAAAATGGCCTAAAACGTATGCAAAAAAAATTTGAGACGATTTTGAGCATTTCAAAAATTTGCGCGCGCACCGACGCGCGGACCTACGCGCACGCGCGCGTTTTTTGATTTAAAATTGACCGGACTGATATTGACCTTGATCATGATAAATATGAATTAGAAATGACTTTGGGTTATGAAGATATGATCATGAGTTGATTTTCACAAAATGGCGCTTAGATGACGTCATCAATCAAGGTCAAGGTTGAAAACGTTATTTTGCTTTCTCTATATGCCTATACATATGTGTGCCAAATTTCAAAGAATTTGATTGAACCATTTAAAATTAATCTTGCTCACAAAAAAGTGGTTCGAAATAAGAAAAATAAACTAGATTTGTAATACTTGTTTGGTACAAGTATAGGTGGGCTGGTCCAGCGAAAATTTTAGACAAAATGAAGGGCACATTTGAGATAGCTAATTGTCTCAGCTACATCATACTCAAAGTTCAGCGTAAACGAAGCTAAAACGACGGAGATATTGCTCGCGAAAGACGGGAATGTAGAATCCAGTTTTGAGAAAAAGTCATGTCCCATAGAGAATACACGCAAAATGTTAAAAATTGACATGTCTCCTTTAATTGCAAAAATACGCCATGATTCCTTTGTCAAAATGAAAAATTGTAGTTATTACATTTGTAGAGAATTGTCTCAGCTAGAACATAATAAAATTTGGAAGGAAATCGATCAATATTTACAGATATACAATAAATTATCCATAAATATGCTGACGTCATAATATGGAAATTGGAATTTTAAGTTCGGAGGCCATTATGATGACGTCATGAGTTAATTGAGGGTCAAATGAGACATGAAACAATATCTCCGAATCATACTCTTTTAAAATAAGAAAACAAATTGGGGTCACCTTCCATCCTAAAGAGCTACAATGGATTTTGTATGGGCATGTTTTTGCCCATATATGCTATGTATTACAAGAGCTCGCGCGCACGGAAATTTATGTTAAACGTCATTCCGTTATTAATAGTCATAAAGAGATAAACATACTATCAATTTGTTTGTAAAAATATGTGAAATATTATGAACGGAAAAAAAATGGCGATTCTATGTTGTGCAATAATTTTACGCGCGAAAACGCGCACGCATGCGCGTGTGCGCGAATTTTTATAAAATGCTTAGAATAGCCTAAAACGTATGCAAAATGATTTTGAGACGATTTTGAGCATTTCAAAATTTTGCACGCGCATTGACGCGCGGACGTACGCGCACGCGCGCGTTTTTTGACCCGAAATTGACCGGACGGATATTGACCTTAATCATGATAAATATGAATGAGAAATATCTTTTGGTTATGAAGATATGATCATGAGTTGATTTTCGTAAAATTTTACAAATTGGCGCCTAGATGACGTCATCAGTCAAGGTCAAGGTTGAAAACAATTCTGTGCTTTGTACATATGCCTATACATATGTGTGCCAAATTTCAAGGCATTTGATCCAGCCATTTTCAAGTTATCTTGTCCACAAAAAAGTGGTTAGAAATAAGAAAAATAAAGAATAAAAAATAAAGGCAATTCTAACGAAATTATAAGGTGGTCTGTACGTTATACAGCCCACCTGACTAGACATATAATACTTGTTTGGAACAAGTATAGGTGGGCTGGTCAACTAAAATTTGAAAACAAAATAGTGCAAAAATAAGCGAGAAACTGCTTAAAAATTCTTAATAAACAATATCATGTAGATTCATTACGTGAACGAAATTCACCTTCTATAGTCATAACACGCAAATTGTGAAATTTCTGACATGAGGCCTTTAATCGAAATTTTCACTCTGATGACGTCATCAAAATGAAAAATGGTTAATATTGAACTGGTAGAAAATTATCTTAGCTACAACATATCGAAATTTTGAAGAAAATTGATCAATATATACAGAGATACAAACAATTTTACATAAATATGCTGACGTCATAATATGCAAATTCGTATTTTGAGTTCCAAGGCCATTGTGATGATGTCACGATACACTTAATGGCCAAATGAGACATGAAATCATATCTCCGACTCATACTCTATCAGAATATGAAAAAAATTGAGGATCTCGGTGCATTTCAAAGAGCTATAATGGATTTTGTATAGGCATGTTTTTGCCCATATATGCTATGTATTATAAGAGCTCGCGCGCACGGACATTTATCTTGAATGGACGCTCATCTTAATATTAATAGTCATAAAGAGATGAACATAGTATTACATTGTTTAAACAAATATGGGATTTATCATGAAAGAAAAAAAATGGCGATTCTGCGTTGTGTAATGGTGTTACGCGCGAAAACGCGCACGCATCCGCGTGTGCGCGATTTTTTTATAAAATGCTTAAAATGACCTGAAACGTATGCAAAATAAATTTAAGACGATTTTGAGCATTTTAAAATTTTGCGCGCGCGCGCACGTACGCGCACGCGCGCGTTTCTTGTCCTGAAATTGTCCGGACTGATATTGACCTTGATCATGATAAATATGAATGAGAAATGGCTTTTTGTTATGAAGATATGACCATGAGTTGATTTTCAGAAAATTTCACAAAATGGCGCCTAGATGACGTCATCAGTCAAGGTCATGGTTGAATTTTGTTTTGTTCTTTGGTCTAATGCCTATACATATGTGTGCTAAATTTCAAGGTATTTGATTGAACAATTTTCAAGTTATCTTGCTCACAAGAAAGTGGGTCGAAATAAGAAAAATAAAGAAATAATAATAAAGGCAATTTTAACAACATTATAAGGTGGTCTGTATTAGATACAGCCCACCTGATAAATAACTAGACATGTAATACTTGTTTGGAACAAGTATAGGTGGGCTGGTCAACTAAAATTTGAGACAAAATAGAGCAAAAATATTCCGAGATACTGCTTAAATATTCTTAAAAAACAGGATCATGTAGATTCATGACGTGAACGAAATTCACCTTCTATAGGCATAACACGCAAATTAAGACATTTCTGACATGAGGCCTTTAATCGAAATTTTTACTATGATGACGTCATCAAAATGAAAAATGGTAAAATTAAAACTTGTAGAGAATTGCCTTAACTACAACATATCGAAATTTAAAAGAAAATCGATCAATATTTACAGAGATACAATCAATTTTACATAAATATGCTGACGTCATAATATGCAAATTCGTATTTTGAGTTTGGAGGCCATTATGATGATGTCATGAGTTAATTTAGGGTCAAATGAGACATGAAACAATATCTCCGAATCATACTCTTTTAAAATAAGAAAACAAATTGGGGTCACCTTCCATCCTAAAGAGCTACAATGGATTTTGTATGGGCATGTTTTTGCCCATATATGCTATGTATTACAAGAGCTCGCGCGCACGGAAATTTATGTTAAACGTCATTCCGTTATTAATAGTCATAAAGAGATAAACATACTATCAATTTGTTTGTAAAAATATGAGAAATATCATAAAAGAAAAAAAAATGGCGATTCTATGTTTTGTAATGGTGTTACGCGCAAAAACGCGCGCGCATGCTCGTGTGTGCGATTTTTTATAAAATGCTTAAAATGACCTGAAGCGTATGCAAAATAAATTTTAGACGATTTTGAGCATTTAAAAAATTTGCGCGCGCACTGACGTGCGGACGTACGCGCACGCGCGCGTTTTTGGACATGAAATTGACCGGACTGATATTGACCTTGATCATGATAAATATGAATGAGAAATGGCATTTGGTTATGAAGATATGATCATGAGTTGATTTTCAGAAAATTTCACAAAATGGCGCCTAGATGACGTCATCAGTTAAGGTCAAGGTTGAACAATTTTCTGTGTTTTGTTCTAATGCTTATACATATGTGTGCTAAATTTCAAGGTATTTGATTGAACCTTTTTCAAGTAATCTTGCTCACAAAAAAGTGGGTCGAAATAAGAAAAATAAAGAAATAATAATAAAGGCAATTTTAACAACATTATAAGGTGGTCTGTATTACATACAGCCCACCTGATAATAAAGGCAATTTTAACAAAATTATAAGGTGGTCTGTATTAGATACAGCCCACCTAATAATAAAGGCAATTCTAACGAAATTATAAGGTGGTCTGTACGTTATACAGCCCACCTGATAAATAAATAAATAAATAAAGGCAATTCTAACGAAATTATAAGGTGGTCTGTACGTTATACAGCCCACCTGATAAAGGCAATTCTAACGAAATTATAAGGTGGTCTGTACGATATACAGCCCACCTGATAATTACAAAAATAGCTTAGTAACACTACCAACCATAATAATAGTTATAATAATAATTGTTGTCATTATTATTGTGATCCTGCTGCTAATACTATACTCCTACTACATGTACTAGGAAGAAGGAGGGGGAAGAGGAAGAATCTTATTGTTTATTTTTTGTATTATCGAGGCATACAAATGCATAGGAAGGTAAGAGAGGTAAAAGTAAGGCAATGAAGAGGGAGGGAGGGAGAGAGAACTAAAGGGGGTAGCCTATGGCTGGGTTCAAATTGACTTCTCTTTAATTTATTTGACCCAGTACTAATGATCATAATTTTATCTACCATGTGATTGCCATGTGTACGCCACACCGAATAGCACCTTATCTTTGTTTATTGTTGTAAAGAACTTATTGGCATGCACCCAGTAGATTTGTGTTTGATCTTTTTATTGAAAACAAATCATCACAATCTACAGAGTGCAACCAAAAACTTCTTAACAATAATTGGAATTTCTTTCAGGAAGCCTAGTTAACAATAAAAGCTGTTTTTGATTCAAAGAGCATCGTAGAGACGATGAACAAATGAGAGTAATAATACAACGTCGTTAGGCGTGAGACCGTTCACTTCTATCTCTCCCCGCCAAATAATCCGAACAAAAAAATCAACCAATGGTAAACTGTTAAACGAATTTATCATGAGTCCTTGAAAAATTAATTAATACTGCTTGTCAAAGTATTATTGAAGAGCAGCAAAGGCGAACGCGATTGTCGCTACAATTTAGAAATCGTTGCTTCGATTGCTTTTCTCTCATAATTACCATGAGATATCAAGCTACAAAGATATTGTCTTGAAAACAGTCAGAAACATTAGAACTTGAATGAATAAAACATAATGCAAACGAATAAGACTAGAATGAATATGACACACGTTCATGTTTACTATTTACTACTGTAAATGGTAAACATGAACTTGTGCCAAATACCTAAGCCAAATTCGAGCCAGATGCATTTAATGGTAAGCGTAAAGACAATGATTCATGACAATTGTCAATTGTCATGATTTTATCGTCTAGACGTATTGCAAAAGATAATCAGGATTATAAGGATCAGAATGATACTTTTACTACTAGGCCTACTTTTACATGTATTATACTACACTACTGCCATTTTTTAGTATCACGAAATTGTTTCACACAATAAAAAATCCCATATGTTTTCTACGCGCCCGGCTACGAGCCGTCACTTCGTGAAAACAAAATTAAAGCGTTCTATGTAATTTGTGTTTTCACGAAATGACGGTTGTGTTAAAAGTTCAAACAGAGGAATAAAAAAGCACCTACAGAGAGAAGAAAATGTACTCTGTCTCGTAGTTTGAGTTATTTTATCTGTAAATCAATTAAACATAAAGTTTTGCCGTATTTAGTGTCCATTTCGGGAATTCCATCCACGAGAGAAAAATCCCGTATGTTTAACGCGCGGCTACGAGCCGTCACTTCGTGAAAGCAAAATTACAGCGCGTCCTTGAATTTCGTGTTCATCCGTCACTTCGTGAAAAAAGGGACGGATTGTCTCTCTCTCTCGTTCTCCCAACGCCATTTTCCATCTTCATCTCTTGTGCTATTTTCTAAAAAGAGGCTTTCTCTGATGACGAGACATTCTGAGATACTATCTTACATAGATAAAGAGCAGTTATAAGCAATAATTTAGAACTAATTTGTGCAACCAACTATCATGAAAATCAAAAAGCTGTACTAAATAGTAAAACTCCGACACTTTATAGCACGATAAGTAAATAATAGCCGACAACCTTGAATTGAAACAACACCTCCCTGATGGGATGGACTATATCGAGACTAGTTAATCTCCTCAATAATAGGCCGGTCCGGTACCCTTTATACATATGCATGAGTGACCTGAGCTGAGAGCGCTAGGTCGAGCGTAGCCTTTTGACAAGGCCTCGTGACTCTGGCTAAGCGGCTGAGATGAGTCTAGATACCCGGGGTGAACGCGCGACCGAGTGACGACCGTCACGAGGCCTTTTGCAATGTAGATATCACTGCTCCGCATTAATTATTCATAGATACATATTAGCATGCCAATACGACAACTTTGGATTTATTGACCAATCAGCACGGCGATCTCCCAGTTGACTTCGTTCGTGATTCGTTCCATGTAGAGGTCAGTGGTCTTAGCACGTACGTAATAGTTCATAGTAGGTCCATGTTCGTACTACGTAGAGTTTACAGTGTGTGTGTGTGTGTGTGTGATGGATACTATATGCTGACGTCTTGCGAGGATACGTTCGCTGATTGGACGCTACCATTTCGGTAGAGAATTCCAGTCGGAAACAAAGGTTAACATAAGAAATCCAACCTGGATTGATAAAGGCTACATGGCTGCTCTGCTCGCTCTGTCGTTCACTCGGGTTTTCGCGATTAGTCTCTTTTTAGTCGCTCGGCGTCTATCAGACATGCGGCCTTGTTTAAAGGCTAGGTTTCAAGTTTCAAGTTTATTTGTCTTCCAGAAAACACATGTGACAAAATATAATAGAATATAATCATAACAGTACAATGTAGAATAGAGAAAGACGAGGAGACCTTGGTCGAAGCACAGCTTGTTAAGTTAAGGCCCCCTCATATGATGTGACAAAGATAACTGATTCATGAATACAACAACAAATATGGAATATATAAAACTATTTACAAATACTCTCAGAGAACACCTACCCAACGATGCATCGACCACAGCATGGATGACTAAAAAAAGTATACCTGAAGATGCGCACATCCCCATCACACCGGGTGAGCTAACAAACTCACCGTGTGTGTGAAAAAATGTATCACAATGAGCAAAAATCAACCCACCCATGGGAGGGCGATCTAATATGGACAAACCGAAGCTGACACCAAATCGAGACATTAATGAGTTATTGCTCTCTGAGTGCAGAGGTCAAGAACGACAAGTAGGAATATATGGTATATGTACAGATGAGAAAAAAGAAGAAAAAAGGAGAAGGGATAAAGGGGATTATGTCAAAGTCAAGAAGTAACCAAAAATAGATCGAGAGTATAGAGTTAAATATGCTACAGTACACGAAAAATAAAGCTTGATAACACATTCATGTGTCATCGACATACTTGTGAAGTAAATATGACTTAAGTCTACGTTTAAAAACTGAGATACTTGAAGCATTTGTTATAGTAGTATCAAGTGAATTCCAGAACCTGGGGCCAGTGGACATTAGAGTATTCAGAGTGAATGTTGTCCTTGCATATGGTAAATGGAGAGCAGAAGCCTGTCTAGTGTTATAGCTGTGAATTTGGTTATTTCTTCTAAAGATTTGAGCAAGGGCAGGAGGGAGGTCCCCAGAGTGAATGCTAAACATGAGCATTCTAAGTTGCATTGAATAGAACATTTTAGAATACCGTTTTCATAATAAAGTAGATTTGTATGTGCACGATAATTCGCTTTACAAATTATTCTAATAACCCGCTTCTGCACAACAAAAAGCCTGTGGATTTGAGTTTTGGATGATTTGCCCCATGCGAACAAACCATAATTATATATGATAAAATAAGAGTAGAGTACAAAATGAACAATACTTCTTGAGGTATACATGATCTCAACTTATAAATAACACCAGTATTTTTTGACACCACTTTACTTAATTTGTCCACATGAGTTTTCCAATTCAGTTTCTCATCTATGTATATCCCAAGAAATTTGGTTGAAGTTACTCTTTCAATTGGGTTATTATTAAATGCCACTTCGCCTGGCAAAATATTAACTGAATTACTGAACAGTATATAATTAGTTTTCTGAAGATTCAAGGATAACTTATTAGCATTAATCCACTTCATTACTTTTCGAAACTCTTCATTAACAGTTTTCAACAATATTTGTGGACATTTATGAGAAAAGAATACACTAGAGTCATCAGCAAAAAATATGATTGATAATACACTTGATGAGCATTGAATATCATTAATATACAAGATGAATAAAAGTGGTCCCAAAATGGAGCCCTGGGGAACGCCACTTTTGTTACTTTTTGGGGGCAAGAGTCAATTCCATTTAAGGACACATATTGCTTTCTATGACATAATTTACTTTAGAGAATTTCATGGTCTACAGTATCAAAGGCCTTAGAAAAGTCTAAAAATGTACCGATGGTGTGTAAATGACTATCTATGGCAGAAGCAAGTTTATCTATATAAGGTGTAAAATTGCATGTGTTGTTGTATGCTTCTCCCGAAAACCAAAAATGATAATTACTGAAGACACATGTTTTGTTTAAAAGTGTTATAGTTCTTACATAAATATTTTTTTCCAGAATATTTGAAAAACACGTTAACAAAGAAATCGGACGATAATTTGTCAGTAATTGAGAGTCACCTTTTTTAAAAATTGGTACAACTTTTGCGATCTTCATGTTTATTGATACAACTCCGCTTGACATAGACAAATTAAAAATATGAACTAGTGGTTGAAGGATACCGACAATAACTTGCTTAATAAGTTCGTTCCCAATATGATCATACCCAGGACTTTTCTTGTTCTTGAGGGCTTTAACAATACCAAGCAATTATTCGTCATTTGTGGGCACCAGAAATAAACTGTGCATGTTAGGTTCTCCTAAGTAATCATGAAAATCAGTTTGACTGTTTGGAATTTTTTTTTTTTTTCAGATTCGGACCAATATCAAAAAAATATTCACTTTTCCACTATAATATTTTTATCTTCAACCATTTGGTCATCTATATTTATTTGTATTATACTTGTTACTTTAGATGTTTTTTTTGAAATACATTTCTTATCACCTTCCACGTGTCCTTGATATTATTTAAGTTGCTTGAAACTGTGCAAAATAGTATTGTTTTTTGGCTGCACGCAGCTGAGAAGTCAGAGTATTTCTGTAAACAGAATATTTCCTTTTTAGAGCTTCTGTCCCTGCTTTCCTATACTTATAAAACAGCTCATTTTTCTTATTTATTGATTTCAGCATAGCATTGGTGACCCACGGCAAACGTGGAGTTTTTTTTACGGTTGTTTTTACTCTTTACTACTGGAATATTAGCATCATACAACGATAAAAACCTATTCATGAAAATATCGAAGGCACTCTCATCACACTGATTCAAAAGAACATCACTCCAGTTTGTCGCCGATAATGCCTCTCTAAACTGATTAATATTTTATGGGGTGTTTCTTCTAACATAAATATTCTTCTGGGTGACTACAGGGATTTTTCCCAAAGGAATTGTAGTATACACAATGATTGTACAGGCAGGCGCGGATACAGGGGGGCGAGCGGGCCTTGCCCCCCCCCCCCCCCCCCGCAAAAAAAAAGGGAGGGGGGGAGAAGGAAAAGAAGTGGAAGGAAAGAGGAGAGAAAGGGAAAGAAAGAAGAGGAAGAAGTAAATCGGAAGCAAAAGGACTTGCATCCCAGGCTGTTGCCTACCCCCCCCCCCCCCCCTCAATCAAAAAATAAAAGAGAAGGACGGAAAGGGAAAGATGAGAGCTAAAAGGGAAGGAAAAAAGAGGAAGAAGAAAAGAAAAGAAGGGGTATATCAGTTGCAGTTAATCCCACCAACAACGTGTGGAGCGGGGTGGGGGCCGAAAGGACCCCCCCCCCCCCCAGCAAACCCAAAAGAGAGAGAAGGAAGGGCAGGGAAAGGGAAAGAAAAAAAAGAGAATGAAGAAAAAATAAGGCATATCAGTTGCAATTTTCCCGCCAACAAGGTGTAGATCGGGGGGGGGCACTGTCGTACTGATAGGGAAGGGGGGGGGGGGGGCTTGGGGGAAATAAAATTTAAACGTGGTTTATTTCTAATTCCATAACGGTAGTTTACATATAATGCTAAAATGACATAATTTTCCGAGATTTTTCCTCACAAAGTAAATTATACTTTTGTATGCGTTCGTTGGAAAATAACAAATTCCTATAAATAATTTACAGCCGGGCAAGAAAATGATTCTTGAGATGCCTACATGTCAGGGCCCGCGAAACGGCGGGTTCTTGGGGCTCTTGAGCCCCCCCCCCCCCCCCCCAATTTTTTAGAAAAAGTATATTAAAGAGAAATATAAAGAAAAGAGAGCAAGAAAGAAAGAATAGTTAACTGCCAGAGTCACAATATAATGAGGTATCAAAATATGCTCATCTGACCGTGATTAAATGCCTTAAACACACCGAGGGCTCTCCCCCCTGGATTCCACCTAAGGCCCTAAGGCGGGCCCTAAGATGCTCATCTGACGGTAATTTAATGCCTAAAACCCCTGATTTCTAGGGGTCTGTGCCCCCTGGACCCCACGCCAAATAGAGTCCTGCCAGTGTCACAAAATAATAAGGTATACAAAAATGCTCATCTGACCGTAATTAAACGCCTAAAACTCCTGAGCTTCCATGGGCTCTGCCCCCTGGACCCCGCCTAGGGATCTAAGGCGGACCTCTGAATGCTAATCCGACCGTAATTAATCGCCTAAAACCCCTGAGCTTCCACGGGCTCTGCCCCCTGGACCCCGCCTAGGGCTCTAAGGCGGACCCCTGAATGCTAATCCGACCGTAATTAATCGCCTAAAACCCCTGAGCTTCCACGGGCTCTGCCCCCTGGACCCCGCCTAGGGCTCTAAGGCGGACCCCTGAATGCTAATCCGACCGTAATTAATCGCCTAAAACCCCTGAGCTTCCGGGGGCTCTGCCCCCTGAACCCAAAAAAGGGCCCTAAGGCGGGCCCCTTGCTACTCATCTGAACGCAGGCGCGTAACCAGGGGGGGGGGGGGCGTTGTGATGGTCCCCTCAAAAACGCCGGCCAAAAAAAGAGAGGAGAGAAAAGGAAGAGGACGTAGACAAATAATTGTTTGAAATTCAGACAAGGATTAAGAGTCGAGAACGCTACAACGAATCGTCTTCTTTCTCTAATCATTTAATGAAACATCAAAGCTTCCGCCCTTCGCGCGGGAGGGGGGGGGGGAACTGAATTTAGACGAGGATTAAGAGTCAATAACGGTTCAACGAATCGTCTTCTTTCTCTAATGATTTAATGAAACGTAAAATCTTTCGCGCTTCGCGCAGGAGAGGGGAAACTGAATTTAGACAAGGATTAAGAGTCGAGAACGGTACAACAAATCATCTTTTTTCTCTAATGATTTAATGAAATGTAAAATCTTTCGCGCTTCGCGCAGGAGAGGGGAAACTGAATTTAGACAAGGATTAAGAGTCGAGAACGGTACAACGAATCGTCTTCTTTCTCTGATAATTAAATGAAACGTCGAAGCTTCCGCGCTTTGCGCGGGAGGAGGGGGAAAAACTGAATTTAGACGGGAATGAAGGGTCGATAACGGTAGAACGAATCGTCTTCTTTCTCTAATGATTTAATAAAACGTAAAAGCTTCCGCGCTCCGCGCGAGAGGGGGGAAACAGAATTTAGACGAGGATTAAGAGTCGATAACGGT
The DNA here is from genome assembly GCA_035222895.1 of Strongylocentrotus droebachiensis. NCBI lineage: Eukaryota > Metazoa > Echinodermata > Echinoidea > Camarodonta > Strongylocentrotidae > Strongylocentrotus > Strongylocentrotus droebachiensis. Next base: position 91,499 of record JAVYIG010004596.1, on the reverse strand, counting down.
ACAACAAATTATCGTTTTTCTCTAATGATTTAATGAATCGTAAAAGCTTCCGCGCTTCGCGCGGGAGGGGGGGGAGAAACTTAATTCAGACGAGGATTATTTTCGAGAACGGTACAACGAATCGTCTTCTTTCTCTGATAATTAAATGAAACGTCGAAGCTTCCGCGCTTTGCGCGGGAGGAGGGGGAAAAACTGAATTTAGACAAGGGTTAAGAGTCGAGAACGGTACAACGAATCATCTTCTTTCTCTAATGATTTAATGAAACGTAAAAGCTTCCGCGTTTCGAGGGAGGGGGGAAACAGAATTCAGACGAGGATTATTTTTGTGAACGGGAACGAATCGTCTTCTTACTCTAATGATGTAATGAAATGTAAAAGCTTCCGCGCTTCACGCGGGAGGGGGGAACTGAATTTAGACGAGGATTAAGAGTCGATAAAGGTACAACGAATCGTCTTCTTTCTCTAATGATTTACTAAAACGTAAAAGCTTCCGCGTTTTGCGCGGGAGGGGGGAAACAGAATTAATTCAGACGAGGATTATTTTTGGGAACGGTATAACGAATCGTCTTCTCTCTCTAATAATTAAGTGAAACGTCAAAGCTTCACGGAGGAGGAAGGGGGAAACTCACCATTTCGTATCAATATTTGGCTCTCAAAATTTCAAATTTGGCCCCCCAAAGAAATCCTGGATCCCCCCCAACTGAAATATTGGGGGGGATATATATCCCCCCTCCCATCCCCCTGGGATCGACACCCATGTTTCTAACCTATTTGTAGTGTGGTTCTTCCCACGATATCGGCGGAAGATTTCAAAAGAAAATAACATAGCGTGTAAACTGCGAGCGACCGAGTGTATCATTTACAAGCGTGTCAATTATGCTTGCATGGTGTGGGCGCTGAGCGTGGAGATTCATAAATGATTGTGGATTGGTTAAGAGTGGACGTTAACATTTTGAGCCCCGGTGTTATAGATATATTTTGCACTGAAGGATTGAAACTTTTCTACGATACAAGTGAGCGGAGTTGTTAATTGGTTAAGGTGCAATGCCTAAAGCCAATTTACCAAGCAAGCCGGTTGAGAGAAGTCGAATGGGAACTCGGCGGGGATTAGCGAGTACGGCTTCCTTTATACAGGGTGCTGGAGTACGTAAGACTTGCTCGTCGGCGGAGAGGAGGTGCCAAATCGGCAATCCACACATTGAAGGTGAGTCGATGCCAATGGAATTGCTGTAGGCCCCTTGGCCGACGGTGGTTGATAGTTTGAGTGAGTCTGGTGATGGGTTGAGGGCCGCAATTGAAATTGAGACTTCCACTGTATAGTTGGGCACGATGATTTTTCCTGGGTAGTATGGAGTCGCGGGTGGGAGATTGTCTTACAGTGAAGCAAAATATATGGAAAGGGGAATATGTGGATATGGGCATGTTGTTCAAGAATGCTCCCAATCAATATTCTGAAGCTAGCACTACATTTGTTTTGGCGGCATCGGGAGCAAGCTTGCAGCTGCAGCCCTAGCGCAACCCCCCCCCCGTATTACATATATCGAGCAGTTAAGCGCTTTTATAGTTTTTGTGGCAATGTGTACATATCATGAGCCTGAGGCCCGCCCCCCCCCCCCCACTCAGTGTTATTTAGGGTACGCATATGCTCGTTCCCTCTTTTTGAAAGCACCCCCTATCTGAGGACTGCCAACATTTCCGAACCCCCCTTTCGCGGGCTTTTTGCGGGCTTTTCCTGCCTAGGAGACCCCCCCCTAAATCAGGAAAAATGCTCAATGTACCCCCCTAAATTCGGAATAATTTCTCAGGAGTCCAAAGAGATGAGAGAAAAAAAGAAAAAAAAAACCTTTTTAAAGAAATCTCCGGGTGAAAAGTCAAATACACCCCTTTTTTTACAATTCTCGGGCCGGACTCGGGTCGCACGAAAAGTACCCCTTTACCGGACATTTTGGCAACACGCATGCGGTCATTTCGAAACCTGAGTGGGGGGGGGGGGGGGGGCGGGGCCCGAGGCCAGTTAAGCGGCTCGCCCGATCGCACTGTGTCCCCGACTGTGTCCCTCCGAATTGCAGACACCCCTAAAGGAGGATTTATCTTGAAAACGAAATACACCCTAAATGAGGAATTCGCGTGGTTTTTCCTCGAATTCACACCCCAAACAGTTGTTAAATTGTAAAACCTTGAGCATTTTGAATTGCGATAGGGATTACCATTTATTTAGTTGTTGACAATGTAAACTAAATCATATTGCGCTTCTGACATAAAATGCACGATGTAAAAATGTATTTCAATAGAGAAGCAATAACATCAACCTGTATACTTTTCCAAATGGGTTTAATGCACAGCCATCATAAGTCCTTTTTTTGAAATAAAGAATTACATTTCAAATTTGGTCTATTTCAAATAAAGTACATGTAGTGTTTACAAAAAGTACACAATCTACAGTGAACAGTTACTATTCTACTTTGCTAAACAAAGTATGAGAGACCAGCTGTAGGCGTGAGACTTGGTAGGTCTGGGTCGGTATCGTGGGCATCCATCTTGATCTACTGAAGATCTTAAGATCGTTTCAAACCGACTCGCGCTAGATAGGCTACCTCTCGCGGCCTTCGTCCACACTATGAGCAAACACCACGGATTATTACCCCCTTTTCTCCCGGTCTGGCCCCAAGGGCTAGGAAAATACCCCTAATCGCGTATACCAGCGCGTACAGCAGGATGTTGCATCATTTTGAAAAAGTACCATTCTTCTTGAAAATGGCCCAAAGTGGACGTTTTTGAACCCTTAATGCGGCACCGCGCGGACCGCGTCAACTTAAAATAAAAATCCCGTATTACTTGTTTTCTTGGTCACGCATGCTTAAAGTGTTTTTATTTGACTGACACCCCCGGGCGTTGACTTGTGATTGGGGATGTCTTACTGTCTGGAGACATTTCCAGAGGTCGGGCTTTAACGCCGGTGGTCCGGTTTATAGCTCAGCAAAGTAAAAAAAAAAGTGAAGTACATATTCAGAACCACAGTTTTCAAAGGGATTTATATTATGTCAATGATAATGCTACTAATATTGGTAAAATATTAAATGCACAATCAAACTGCAAACAGTGTGTGTTGTTGTCTGTCAGGTGCGGGTGTAATAATGCTTACGCGATCATAAGAATGATGTCCATAAATGATCAGAACATGTAAAGAATTTTGGAAAAGCAATGCAAAAAAAAATACTATGATTGAACTTATAGTTAATTTGCTTGTGAGAATGGTGTTTGCTTTCCGCTACTACCCTTACCTTTAGAGCCCGTCTGCACTAGTTTGGCCAAGGGGATTAGACCTCCCTGCAATGTCACTGACAAGTGGTTATCTCATCAAATCAGCTCTCAATTAACGTAAGAAAACGGGGATCATGCGGGACCAACAGGCACCAATTAGACATTGTTTGATATGTAGAGGGCGCAAGTAGCTATACGAAGTGCAGTGGGGCTTTGAAGAGGAAATGAACGCAATATTTACTGAATGATCTTTCCTCTTTTTTAACAGAAGGCTTTTAAAGATGTTTTGATTTAATCGAGGAAATGGGTGCTGTTAGAAGTCATTTCATCCCCGAGATATGTTTATATTAGTAAGCCTGATATTTTATTATTTTGTTTGGTTGGAACTTAACAAATTACGGAAACTGTGTGCATACAATTTAACCAAGACAAAAAATACCTGGACAAATTAGGAAAAATACACAACAATAAAAGCAACAAAAGGATTCACATGTGTAGTAAGAAAACCTAAAGAAATAACGTTTTTATATGACAAAATGTGTGAGCTTAAATGCAGATCATATTGTATATATATAATAATAATAATATGATATATGATATGATATTGTATATGATATGGCTGGGAAATAAACATCAAGTACTTAATTCAAATCCATTGAAGTAAACAAAAATAATAAAATAAGGAAAAAAAAGTGAAAAGAATAGAATGGAAAAGAAAAGAAATTACATATAAAACAGAACAATACAAAAACCACATTTGAATCAATACTTTCCCCTTCCTGAATGAAGTTATAAATATTCATGATATGTAGATTAGAAAGAATGTTGGTTATTATGGAAAACTGCAAGAGCTGAAGTGAAAGAAGTACTTTAATAAAGGAAGCGTAATTTTTGATGACACATGTAAACATCACACCCTGGGAAAAGATACATTTTTGTTCTTTTCAATCGGAGTGCCGCTATACATCTCTTTAGGGATGCCTCGATAGTAATTAGTTTATTAAAAAAAAATGATAGAATAACGTCGATTTTATGAAAGACAGAAGGTTAGAAACTGCGAGAGTATGTAATTTCACGAGGAAATATCATTTTCAAGATAATCATATAGTCTCTCTTCCTCGCTCGCTTCGCTCGTTCGAAACATTTGAAGGTAAACTGGTTTGAGACAGACAATGGCTTGAATATGCAGGCAACGAAAATCCTTCTATTTGACAGCGGGGTACCCAACAATATATGTTGCTATCGAAATTACACTTTTACAACACTCTTTGGCTTCACTCGCTTGCAACATTTGGGCCATCAGATGGCCGAATATCCTCATATTCTTGTATCGATGTGACCGAATACATGAGTTTTTATATTCATGTATATTCCTCAGCGAAATGCAGTCGTATGGTATTGTATGTCTTATCGAGTGTCATGACTACAGAACGATTTTTAAAAACCATATTAAATATCTCTTTTTTTTGGCTCACTCACAAATTTCGAATCTAACCGTACATGTGTACGTGGCAAACGACGAGTGCCATAGTGATACAAAATGAATCTTCTGTAATGTATTTTGGATTGGGGTGTACGCGATGCTTTTTATTTCTTTTAAGGGTGCATTCCCTCGAAAGGGTTAAAAATACTGATCTAGTAGACTAAAGAAAGACTTCGTGCCACCCCCCCCCCCCCCCCCCCCCAATGACTGGGTCCACGCTACGCTACTGGGGGGAGTGGAATAACACTTTATGCCCGCATGGCTTCATGGAGCTTTCTTTGTTCACAAACGATTGTTCAAGTCCATAGAATAACCGACAAATAGAGCATGTAAAGCAAACGTGATGAGATGAAATCAAAAGCCCTTGAGGATTGAAACTTACAAGAGCTCAATTTATATGATTGCGGGCTGCGTAACTTTTCGGCTAAAAAAATCATTACTCCTGAATGGCATTATCATTTTCCAATAAATATGGCATCATGTTAGAGAAGACATTAAACATGTGTCCTAACATAATAATGAACATAACAAAAGTCACTCTACCTGGATGTATACCACTATAAATGGTGAGTATTCAGTTACCCAGTTGGAATAATATTTTCTTGTGTCTAGTTTATACCTTCTCGAAACTTTATTTATCAATTTATCTGAGTCGTTTGTACAATCAATACAATTCTGAGAAGATATGAACTTTACCTCTCAAAAATAAATCATATTATCACAATAATTCAATATAATGAGGTAAAAATGCAACTGCATTGTGACCCCCCGCCCAAAAAATAAAATAATAATAATAATCTTGAAGCGACTGGAACAGATTGATTATGTATCACATAGACATTTATGTTTGAAGGTTTGCATGGTGGTATGAATAATCACGGAAGAGGTTTACGGTACACCATGTGTAAAGTCCTCGAGGGACTGAGGAAAGTAGATAGAAAAATAGAAGTGAGATGGAAAGGCGAGAAAGTGGAGGTTGGAAGGAAGAGTATCTTTCGGAAGTGAGTTTAGTCCTGAAAAGGACTGTAAACCCCTGAAGACGGACAGTCAACCTGTCCGAAACGTCGAGTCTACTCTCCTGCTCCTGCTCTGCAACTCTACTCGCCTACTCAACTTTCCAACTCAATCCAGTCTTCTACTCAAACCTCTCATCTTGCCTACAACTTTCTGGTTTACAGTCCTTTTCAGGACTAAACTCACTTCCGAAAGATACTCTTCCTTCCAACCTCCACTTTCTCGCCTTTCCATCTCACTTCTATTTTTCTATCTACTTTCCTCAGTCCCTCGAGGACTTTACACATGGTGTACCGTAAACCTCTTCCGTGATAGACATTTATGTTTATAGGATTTTAAACTTATAAAAATAATAGGAAACTGGCTCAAGTTGCTGCGGAAATCACTTGTATTTTACACGGGTATCTGTTTATGAGACTGTATAAACATGTTGCATGAGCTTTGGAATCCAAACATTGCAGCATACACATTACGTGACCTGTTTTCTCATAATTGGGGGATCTTTATGATTTCGCTTGGTTGAAATGTTACAAAAGGTTCTCTCAAAAACGTTTAGGAAAAGTACCGAATTACACAGCTACCCCACCAGGCTGGCGGCTCCTATTACCTTCAAAACTTGAGATACCTACTTGCCAGTAAAACTTTTCATTTTACAGGACCCAAATGATTTGAAATAGAGACCCATTTATCTTGCATCGGGAATGCACTCAAACACTTTTTTCCCCAGCAGTATGAACAATTACCCATATACAGCTCTTTGTAATGATTATTTGTGTCAATTCATTGCTGTTCGATTTTTCATCTCACACCCATGCCTAGAATATCTAGAGAATTTACCAGCCCCATCTTACTATATACTACTACTAGCAGGACCCGCGGAAATCCGCGGGATTCTAGAGGGGGGCGGGGGGTGTAAATAGATATATAGAGACTGTCTAAATTAAAACCACCAAGAACTTTATTTGCCATTCAGGCCATTAAAAAATATACATGTTAAGCGTCCCCGCCCGCTTCCTTTTTGGAGGCCACCTCCTATTTTTTTTTTTTTAATTTTTTTAATTTTTTTTTTTTTTTTTTTTTTTTTTAGGGGCCGCCTCCTATTTTTTTTTTTTTTGAAAGAAAAAAAACATGAAAAGCACTGCTAAAATGTATTTCTGATTTTAAAAAAAAAAATAAAAAAATCTCGGCCGCCATCTTGAAAAATAGCCTGAATGTCAGGGAAAATGTACGGAGCGGCCATTTTGAAAGAAAAAAAAGGGCCTCCTCCCATTTTTCTAAAAAAACAGGACGCTATGAGCATGTTTTTTTTTTAATTTGGCCTTATATTAAATTAAAAAAACAATCCAACTGTACCGGTAGTTATTCTTTAAGCCACTGGAACTGCGTAGAGTTCTGTAGAGTGGCGTACCGACTACGCAGAAATTAGGCTGCGTATTAATGGGAAAAAAGTCCCTGCGTAGGTTATGCGTAGGCTGGCGTACGGGTTTGCTTATGGTTGCTTACTGTGTTGAAAGCTTTTACTGCTTTGTCGATCTGGCGTAGGGAAGCGTACTGTTGCGTAGGCATGTAGCGTAGTGTTGCGTAAAAAGACGTACTTTCTGCGTCAAGTTTCTATGCCTAAAGTGCGCGAACAAAATTAAACATGTTGAATTGTTTTCGTTCATCTTGCGTACCCCTTTCCGTCCCTCAGCATATAGTAACGTAGGCCAGCGTAGGTGGTACGCAACACTACGCAACTCTACGTATCGACCCACGCCAATTAGTGACCCGCAGGTGTCACAAATAAAGTATTAAAAAAATGCTCATCTGACCCTAATTTAACGCCTAAAACCCCCAAGCTTTCGGGGGTTTATGGCCCCTTGAAACCCGTGGACCCCACGCCTATATTATATATACACTCAACTCGCTGCGATCTGATCTCTCCCCCCCCCCCCCACTTTTAAGAACGTAACCCCCTGAGCTTTTGGGGGTTTATGACCCCTTTAAACCCATGGACCCCACGCCTATATTATATATACACTCAACTCAGGACCCGCGGAAATCCGCGGGATTCTAGAGGGGGCGCAGGCTAAAAATTAAGTTTTTCATTTCTGGGGCTCCATTTCAAATTTTCGGAAAATTTTTGGGGGCTACTTCTTCAACTTTCGGGGGCTCTTTTTTCTGGGGCTACTTTTTCATTAATTCATAAAAGGATAGGCCTACACTTTGTTGAGATTTGTTTAGTAGGCTAAGGCTTCAGGCTTCCTACTTCATAATTGCCTATTTAAAAAAAAAAAAAAATTCTAGTTCAATAACTAAGTTTTCATGCATTGATTTGATGCAAGAACTGTAACATAATAATAGACCCTAGATTGTGATTATTTCTGACCATGAATTTCGATAATCATTTTTCAAAGTAAAATTTTCATAAGAAAATCAGACAGTCGTTTAAAAACGTAGACATTAGTAATACTTTTACTAATTCTAAGCTCAGGTTTCGTAAATCTATTCACGAAACTATATTGAAATCGCGGCAATAATGATGCAAACCAACAGATAACAATTTCAAAGTGTCAAATCTCTTCGACTTGAGCTCAGCTGAACTCACACACACTTCAGCGTAACTCCAGCAAGCTCGAACACCGGCGCCGCAGGCGTCGGACGCCTGCGGTGCGCGGTCCCGGTGTTGGAGCTTCCCGAGCAGCGCAGCTGCAGCTGCACTGTGTGTTGAATGAAAGCAGCTTGCGACTGAACTGTCAGTCCATTGGTTTTCTTGTGAAAACTTTCCTTTAGAAAATGATAATCAAAATTGAGTATAGATGGCCGTAAAAATTACAAAATAAGCTTTGGTTTCATATCATTCACGAAAACTATATAAAGATCGCGGCAATCATGATGGAAATAGGTCTCTAAGTTTGGACGTCGACGGGAAGCCCCGTTCATCTCTTGTGCAGCTACTACATGCAAAGCACGTCCTAGCTACAACAAAGCACATCCTATAGAAAGATACCTAACACGGGGTAAGTCGTACCCATTCAGCCTGCATTTAATACGCAACTTAATGTGAGTGGATCGTCATCGGTCGTGTGTCTACGGATGTTATGTTGAATATCCATGAGGTATCTCTGTCGTCACGCATATCCTGTATTATGCATGTCGCGTCTGTTTTCGCCCTGGACGTCGACACGGAGGAGGACCTCGGGCGGAGTATAGCCAATTCCACACAGTAGACTCTCCCGCGGACGACGGCACCGGTCACCGGTACCCCGAGGGGAGGGTTCAGGAGGAGATAGCTGCACCAACTTCGGTCGGCGGTCTCATTAAAAAACAATAAAATACAAAGGCTGGCGGAGACGTCGCGCCCCCCGCGGAGCCTTAGCGTATTACTATTATAGACTACTATCTCTCTAATTTGCTTAACTTCTCTTTTCATCTCACCCTCTCTCTCTCCCTCTAGCTCTATTCATATTTCACCTATCTATCTATCTACCTATTTATCCATTTATATATATCCTGCTGTTCTTCCATTCCCCTCTAGTTCTCTTTCTTTCACATATAGCCGTGACATGTTGTACTTAATTTGTTTCATATCTCCTTTTGTATCAATCTAGCGTATTTGTATTCTACCTACAGTGTTACGCATCTCTCCTGGAAACACAAAGTCATTTAATCAAATGTCTTATGGCCTGAAATGTTGGACCATATGAGTTCTTCATTAGGCAGCAACTTTTGTTTGAATTGCATTTGCGCTGTGTGAGAATGGTAATAGAGGGCCAAAAATACCACTTTTTGGCTGTTACCCATTGGCACTTTGAAAATGTGTCTTTTTTCATCAGGTGTTACCATGGAATTACACAAGATATGCCATATTTGGTCCTTTTTATCTCCACTCAGTATTTGTTTACGGCTTGAGAATTGACCCAAGAATTGCGGTACAGTGGTTATTTCTGTGAAAAGAGACAAGCGTAAAACTTTTTGGAAAAACAGCTATGTGCATAATTTTGCCTCTACAATTCATATATTTTAGCATTATATCAATTGGTAATTGGTTATATTTTCAGAGTAACATATTTTCGTGTCATCAGAAACAAAAAAATCAAACAAAGATACAAACTTTCCAAAAATATATCCCCCATCGCGAGCATGCATTTTGTCCGGAATTTCCTATAGTGTCCGTAACGGGTGTCATTCCAGCTATATGAAAATGTTTTCAAAGTTCTTTTATAGTTCGCTTCGTGTAACTACCCCCGGGGACTAGCTGTGGTATAATAATATTCAGCAAAGCATAATATTTTTTTTGTTTTTGCAATTTAATAAATGGCATTTGTAGTGTCCGTAACACAAGTGTGTGATGGTGTAAAAATACAGCTTGGTAACTAAATACTACTCATTGGTAATTTAAATATGATTTGATACAGTAGCTCTTCTCAATAAATTACAAAAATTCTCTTTCCCTGTAAGGTTATCTCCTGGAGATGATATTTCGCAAACAAATTAGCTATTTTCCATAAATTTAATTTAAAAGATTTATTAAAAATTGAATTACAAATAATTTAATATCAATATTTTATTTCAACAATATTAGTTAGATGTAATAAAGTATAAATTAAATGCATCCGTGTGTTTTAGTTTCAATATCGAGGGTAGGAAATAGTAGGCGTCAGTATTACGGACACTACAGAAGGAATAATACCAAGGCCTGCAAACAAAACTGTACCTCCTTTTCTGGATGACAGTGTTCTAAATTATTATGACATCAAATATGTATGATGCATGAGAAAATACGTTATTTCAACCATTCAATTGCCTACCTACAACATATATAAGTCACTACATTGTAGTTTATGTCCACACATACATAGAAACTCGGGCTCACACCAGTACGTGTATGACTAGTGTCTCCTGAGAACTATGAAAAAATACCTTCTTTGGAGGACACCCCGTTTGAGGGGATTTACATATAGATAATGAAATATCTCCTCGTCTACGTTTTTGCTCACAATTTCTCTCGATAAAGTAAGGTTATTTAATGGAGAGATTGAGAGAGAATTTTGTTTTGACTGAGGTCGCTTTTGACTTGTTTACCGATATTTGTATATATATCTGAGGATTTTATGAATACTGGTTTAATTGCCACCACTAACAACGATCACCAAACAATTGCATACAGATTAATTATCACTTCTGCTTTTGTAAATGCTAAACTTTCAGCGTACACTTTCAAAGGTTTTACAAGTATACCACTTAGTTGGTCGAATTACTCTTCATCGAGTACCGACTGTGGTCTTTTTATGACCCCAAATTTTCAAAAGCTATTTTAATGAGTTCCTAAAAATGGGTTCTAAAAATACTGAATATATCCTTCAGCATATACGATACGAAGACAACACATGCAGTGCAATCTTTTCCAAACGCACATTGAATTCTGCACCACATAATATACAAGGACACCATGTGTACTTTTTTTCCAAGCATATTGTTTTGGGGTCTCACTGAGCAAATTTTGTAAGGTCTTTTTTGAGATACATTTATTTGTTCAGAGATACTTCTCAAAATAATAGTTACATCGTCTTTTTGTATTTTCAAATATCTAGAGTTTCCATGCTCATGTCTAATAAGAGGCTCACCTTCATTATGCTAAATGATGTACTGTATTATCTCTTTCTTCTCTTCTTCCTTCTCCTTATTTCTATTGTTTATCCTTTTCTTTATTGTTCTTTTTCTTTTTTTAAGTTGTTATCCTTTTTATTCTCTTCTTCTTCCTTGTTTCCTCATGCTTTCCTTCGTTATATCTTTATTTAATCTCTCCTTCCTATTTTGTAATGATTTTATTTGTGTATGTCTTCTTTCATCTTCCTTAATTGTCTAAAAAGTTATGCTTCTTTCATGTTTAAAAGTGGACAAAGAAGATGGAGAAGAAAAAAAATACTCCAATGGGGCCACCCATAAAACTACATAGAACAACTTATGTTTTCTGTTTGTCAGATTTGTCTGCTTCTAATGACAGGGTCGACTTCCCTTTAATACCTATCCAAGAGACTTGGTAGTGAGGATTTGAAAAGATACTCTCTGTTGGCCTCAAGATATGCAGGAACAACAGTGATGGTAGAAAAAAAGCAAATGGATTACTTATATATTGCATCAAAGAATAGCATGTATGATATATATATATATAAACTGAAGTGTCCGTAACATCCTAAAGGGTTTTGGACAACTTATGATATGAAACGAGCTTTCCTAGCAATTCGATTCGTTTTTATATGTATACAGATGGGACTAAAGTTTGGAATTTGTCTAATTTACCAATGTTTGGTTGGCTGTTTAAAAAGTTTCAGGTTTGGAAAAAAATGCATTTATGTCTTACCTTTGATGTGTATACTGCGTCTAATGTATGGACTGAAGTGAGTGTGAATTGTTTTATTTTTCACAAATGGCCAAGAATCTCCCCAAAGAAGTGCAACATATTTGTGTGTTAAGGTAAATAATACTTGAAAATTCCATTTCAGTAGCTTTGTGAAATGTCCGTAACACCTACCACCCCCTGTTGTGTTGCTGTTCATAAAATGATAACCAAGATAGTTTCGTCCAGGATATTGCAGGGTATTAACCATAGGGTATGGATGAACAATTTGGGGTTGGTGAAACTGCTCTATTGCATACTTCATTTTTGGACCCAAGTGCAAATAGTTGTGCACCCTGATTGTGGCTATACCGTATTATGTGTGTTTTTTCTGTACTATATGTATGTTAAGTCAGTAGTTTAATTCAATGAACCTACACACAACAATCCTAGCTTTTAAGTAGGACCAGTAGATTCACTTTTCATTTCCGTATTAAATGATTGATACAGAACATTTCCTTTCATATTATTAATTGCCATGATTTAGAATTATTAATGTATTATCTTTAGAAATAGCAATGTTTTGTAAGATTTGTATAAAGTGTTTTTATGCATGGAATACGAATAAAAGCAACCAATCAATCAAATCAATCTGTGTGGAGACACAACAGGCTTTGGGGGGAAACTAGTCAGGTGTGCAACTTCTATGATGATATCACACTCTTTCGCCCTGCATTGCACTAGTACACGCAGTTTCCAAATATGGGAATTCCCACATTTGTATGCAGTGGCGGATCCAGAGGGGGGGGGGGGGGTGATTTTTACCTTTTTTTTGGGGGGGGGGGGGGTTGGCCCCCCCCCTGGCGCTCAAGGGGAGGGGGGGGTGCAATTTTTTTTCTTTCGAGGACCCCCCAAAAAAAACATGTGCTCACGACCACCCCCCCCCCCCCCCCACTGAGCGACTTTTCGGCCGGCGCGATTTGGGCCCCCTCCCCTAAGAAATCCTGGATCCGCGCCTGTTTGTATGCTGCAATGCTACATCGGAATTTATGGAATTTTACGAGTCATGATTACAAGCAAATTGTCCCGATGGAGGAATAGTTTCCTAAGTTTGGTATATTATAGTAATATCGTATGACGATGCGGTAGAATCGTAAGCATAAAGAAACGGTGGACTTCCACACGCGTAGGGGTTGTAGTCTACCTCATAGGCTATGTATGTGCAATCGTTGGGCTATCAAGCTGCATTGGGTCTTAAAGTAAAGGTTGCGTTTCGAGAAATGTGTAAAACAATTTCTAAGCTTTTTCATTTGTTCGAAGTAAAAGGAAAGATTTCGGAAAAAGAAGAAGTACGTGAGATAATATAAGGAAAAAGTTTGCTCGAAAATACTCTTCAAATGTTATACTATTATGTTAATGCACCTCTTACAACATATTATGATAGATGAAAATCAGGATTTGATTCCACATAGCGTATTAAGCCTGTAAACATACACTGACTAACAGGCTAAAACATAGTATCGATAATTGTGGAAGAAAAGACACACGATTCTTTTTTTCTTTTAGTTATTAATACAAAAAAATAGGATCAGCTAGTATAAAGGTCATACCGATAAGAACAGAGTTGGCAATTGATAGTGTAGATGTAGCGAAGTAGAGATATCTCCCTTTTAAACCAGATAACCCCCCCCTCTCTCTCTCTCTCTCTCTCTCTCTCTCTCCTATTTCATCATCCTCTCTACTGGAGGTCAACAAACTATAGTAAGATGTAACCTGGTCATTTCCACTTGTCCAAATATTCCAAGAATAGGATGTTTGTAGATAATGAGAATGCCCCTTATGTTATTGGAGTTTAGGTCCATTCACATGAATGAAAACTTAGGATTAAATCTGTTCACATAGAAAAGGTACATGACCTATAGTAGACAAAGCCCCTATTCAACCAGTGTTGCCAAAACTTAAGATTTAGATTTATTTACCCCAAGATTAGAAACACAGAGAGAGGAAGTTAATGTTGACAATCTTTGATTATAAACAAACATATAAATTGTTCCTCTGCCTCTGCGGATACCAGTTTGGGCTGGTAGACAAAACATTTGTTTTCTTGGAAAAGGAGTTGAGTCAGCGCAGGAAGTAGGAGCAGGGATATACCCAACTGTCCAATGAGCCTTTGTCTTTTCTACTCCTTCCCCTTATTTTTATTTTCGCCCAATCAGAATGTTAGGATTAATGGTCCAGGAACACTGTTTGAGTGTCCATCAAGTGTTATGCCCGCCCAGTCACCTACTGTAATTATAATGAAATAGTGAAGTTTAGTGTAAGAATATTTTGTAGGAGGAGATCTCAGAATCGAGATTGTGAATATGTAATTAGGTATAAAACCCCCATCCCCTGCATGAAACCCTCACTTGGAACCCCCTCACTTGGAACCCCCTCACTTGGAAAAACCCCACCTGGAACGTCCCCACCCGGAACCTTTCTCCTTCTAATCCATCTCTAACTCATCAGTGCTTCAACTTCAAATATCCAGTATACAATATACTTCAAGATTTGGACAATAGACACTTCGACAAGTTGAGCCAATTCTAAAATACACCTTCCGTATTTTAAAGTCAACTCCATGTCAACTCCAGCTCCAGTCATTTGGGAAATTGTCTGTGAAACATAATAAAGAACTGTATCCAGTTTAGTCCAAAGTCACGTCCAGCTTCATTTCCGTACCCGTCAAGTTCCAGTCCCGCCAAGTCAAGTCCAGCTTCGTTCCTGTCATATCCTGTCCAGCTTTGTTCCCGCCAAGTCAAGTTCCTCCAAGTCAAGTTTCTCCAAGTCAAGTTTCTCCAAGTCTCGTCCAAGTTCGTCCCAGTCGCATCCCGCTCCAAGTCAAGTCCTCGATCGAAATATCAGCGAGCTAAGTGGCCATAATTACTAACTTCATTTCCATTAACCTATCCCTTCCCTTCCCCATTAGATTGTAACTAATTAAGTAAGAATTAAGTCGCCCTTTAACTCTTAAGAATACTTTGCAATTATATTTATTGCAACATTTATATATAAATTGTATTATTTCTATTATTCTGATTTGATGGATGAGATTTGTCATTCATATTAATTAAATAATTACCAAGTGACATCGTAATTCAAATCGTGTCCAAGCACTTTATTTCTGGATTTGTCTCTTTGTATTTTATATTTTAATAATATAATATCATACACTGATACAGTGGTCTATTTGAGACTAACCCCACCCCCGAGTGAAAGTCATATAGCTAGCGGACCAATACAAAAACCTGATTTCATTCGGAGCTCGATTCTATTATTTCCTTATCATAGAAGACGGCGTGGCGTGGCCGTTAGATATAGTTTCGAGCTCTTAAAATTGAAAGATGAAGCAATAATAACAGTGATGATGAAAGTGATAGTAATACTAATATTTATAGTAATACTAACTTATGGCATGATGAAGTAATAGCCATGAAACAGTGTCTCTGGATATTGCAAATACTAGAGGCCTAAAAGGGTTATCAAGCAAGCAGTCCTGCCGATATTTCGTTTATGGTTTGCCTGTAGAATATGGCACAGCGTGGGCTTCCTATTTTTGCCGATGGGGGGCCACGTAACCCCCCCCCCCTATAACCCCCTCCCATAACTACGCCACTGCCTGTAGACAAATAGCTGGGAAGAAGCCTTGGGTATTGTGCTGATAGCACAATTTTCAAGGTTTAAATCTAATACACTGAATAAAAAACGTTTTTCTCACAGCGTACGATATATTCTATATCAATATGTACGAAAATATGTTAAGCTCCATAAATGCTGTACTTCTGTTTAGGGAGGGGGGGGGGGCATTATTATATTTGACCATGGCATGTATATTGAAATATGCAGCAAACTCCTGGATAAATATTGATGTTAATAAATTCAAACAACAGACTGAGTATATGTGGTCGACATAAAGTTAAAATTTAGTCTATTAAAAAGGACATGTTTTAACGTTTCTAAAGTTTAGTCAAAATGTCACAGGGGTTACCCGTTCACTAATATTAATCACAAAGAATTGACAAGGTATTCATCAGTAGTTCAGTACTGTAACAACATGTAAATGTTAACTGTAAACAATCACATCATTGACCAGATCTGCCTCCTCTTTGTAGTGTACAGCAGAAGAGAAAAATAAATGGAGATAGGAGTAACACAAAATAGAAGACATACGGGAAAGAGACAGAGAGAGAAAGTATTCGTGTCGGTTTCACTTTAAAATGCAACATTTTCCCATCTTAGTGGGGCAAAGAGTATAGCCCCTCCCGGCCCGGTCAATCTGCCCCCTCAAATGTCGACCATCTAATGCAGCGTTTTTTTAACCGGGGCGGGTGCCTCAATAAATCTTTAGAGGTTCCACGAGAGAAATGTGGTTATATCCCCAACAAATATTGATGGTATAACGTCGATTATATGAAAGACCGAAGGTTAGCAATCGCGATAGTATGTTATTTCACGAGGAAATAGCATTTCGAAGATAAAACAGAATATTTCTTCTTTGCTTGGTTCGCTGGCTCGAAACAGGGATGTCAGACAGCCAAATGCCTAAATAGCTTCATATGCGGGCAACGAAGATTTGACAACGAGGTACACACACACATATTTATATCTTTTCTATCGAAATTATACTTTTACCACACTCTTTGGCTTCACTCGCTTGCAATATTCAGTCAGTCAGATGGCCAAATATCCTCATTTTCGTGTATCGATGTTACCGAATATATGAGTTTATATTTTCATGTATATTTCTCTGCGAAGTGCCCGCATATAGTATTTGATGTATTATGTAGTATGATGATTACAGAGTGATTGTTTTCATCTTATTAAAAATGTTTATTTTTGCCCACTCACAAATTTTCAAATCAAATATGCGCGTACATGTGTACATGGCAAACGACGAGTGCCATAGTGATACCAAAATCTTCTGTGATATATTTTGCATTGGGGTGACGCGAAGCCTTTTATACCTTAAAATCTAGTAGACCAAAGACTGATGCCCCCCCCCCCTCCCCTCCCCAATGATTGGGCCCATGTTACGCTACTGGGGAGCGGAATAACACACTTCATGTGCACAGGGCTTCATGGAGCTGTCTTTGTTCACAATTGATTGTTCAAGGCCATACAATAACCGAATGATAGCAAACGCGATAGTAAAGGAAACGCGATGGAGATCAACACAAAGGCCATTGAACTTTGAAACTTACCAGCGCCCAATGTATATGAATGCGGGCTGCGTAACTTTCCGGATAGCAAATGATCAGTATTTCTGAATTGCATTACCAATTTTCAATGAATATGGAATATGGAGGAGAAATCATTCAACATGTGTCCTCACTATTTGTTAATGAACATTACAAAAGTCACTCTATCTGGATATATACCAGAATAAATGGCGAATATTCAGTGTAAACCATTAAGTTGAAATTATATTTTCTTGCCTCTTGTCATGAAATACTTGTGATCATCCGATTTAAACTTTATACATAAAGTTGATACCTTTCTCGGAACTTCATGTATCAATTCCTCTGAGTCCTTAGCTTAATCAATAAAGTTCTCAGAAGATATGAACCTCATTTATCAAACATGAGATATATTCTCACAATAATTTAAAATAAAGAAGTAAATAAGCAATTGCAATTGTAACTAAAGCAATCTGGAAGCGACTGGAAAAGATTGATTAAGTATATCACATAGACATTTATCTTTACTGCATGATTTTAAATTCATATAATTATAAGTAATTGGCTGAAGTTGGTTACAGTATCTTGCACTTTACACGGAAATCTGTATTTGAGACTATATAAACATGTTTCATGAACTTTTGAATCCAGACATTGCAGCTATTTCTAGGGTTTATTTTGTCTTCAATTATGAGCTCACATTAAGCGCACTTATTCTCAGGGACAAATTTTCAATGATTCACTTTCACACTAGCATAGCTTTGTTTTTATTATTAGTTTTATTAAATACAAATTAAATTTCATTTTAACAAAAAAGTACACGTTATATCATATCAAATAAGGAATGTTGATATATTTGTTAAACAGCAAATGATTCTGTTCAACCACATGGATGTTATAACCTAAACAGATCTCAAGAAAGTACGCTGTGATGTAGTGAAGCTTTCTTGATCGATGTGACACCATAACAGGCTACATTTCCCCTATGGTACCCAAATGAACAAACATGTTAATACATAAAGTAAGCAGTAATGACTTGTACGCCATACAGTGGCAACAAAGTATAGAACGTGAGTTTCTGATTTAAATTCAAAGTCAAGTTCTCTTTTCTACATTTCACCTGTTTATATTAATGATAACAATTCATGACGGAAAAACAACATCGATAAATATTTTCATGATGACGATGACGTAGAGGTGTCGTGGACGAGTGGATACGTCGCCGGACTGTCGATCGCAAGGTCCGCAGTTCGAGTCCCGCCGCGGCACTATGTCCTTTGGCAAGACATTGATCGTCATTTTGCCACACTCAACCAAGGTGATGTAAATGGGTACCTGGCAGGAATTAATTCCTTGAAATGCTGGAGTGCTGGCTGCTAGGCTAAAGCCGGGATAATAATAAATGTGCCTCGGAATAGAATTATCTAGATAGATGGCGCTATAGAAATGCCTATTATTATTATTATTATGACTATAATAATAATGGTAACAATAATAATGATAACAATAATAACAATATTAATAATAATAATATTGATAATGAAAAGTAATAATAATAATGAAAATAACCATGAGACCAATACCAGTGCTAATAATAATAATATATAATAATAATAATATCAAAAATAGTTATTGAAATGATTATGTGAATAATAATAACAATGATGAGGGTTACAAAAAAAAGATTTAAAAAAAAAAAGGGAAAATAATAAAATGCATCCGGGTGGATAGTGTCATATGTGGATTAATGTCTAGCCAACACAAATACTTTAATGTTGGGGCTGGGGGTTGAACCCTCAACCCTAGGATTGAGGGTATTTCATATTTTGACTGCTAATAGTTGTGCCAGCTTGTTACCAAAGAGGGACTAAGACAGAAAAGGGCCGGCAAATTATAAGTCATTCAGGCTTTCAAGCACACATGTAGAAACTCTTTCACTCGAACCAAATTTTAAAGACACGTGACCTGTTTTCTCATAATTTGGGGATTATTTTAGTATGAACAATGGTCCATAGACAGCTCGTTGTAATTATTGTTTTTGTCAATTCTCAGTTTTCTTTTCTTTTTCATCTAGCACCCGTGCCTAGAAGGGTCAATGTCGCTATTCATAAGGACCGCTATTCATAAGGTCAGCTATTCATAAGGTCCACTATTCATAAGGACCGCTATTCATAAGGTCCGCTTTTCATAATTGGAGAAAAAGTTCATTATTCATAAGGACCGCTATTCATAATCAAAGAAGAGGGTCGGTAGTCATAATATTAGAAGAAGGTCGCTATTCATAATACGAAATCGGGGTCGTTATTCATAAGGGTCCCTATTCATAATATTACAAAAGGGTCGGTATTCATAACACAGAAAGAGGGTCGCTATTCATAATACGAAATGAGGGTCGCTATTCATAGTACGAAATGAGGGTCGCTATTCATAATGCAAAATGAGGGTCGCTATTGATAAGGGTCATTATTCATGAGGGTCATTATTCATAATCGATGAAAAGGGTCGCTATTCATAATAGGAGAAGAGGGTCGCTATTCATATTAGGAGTAGAGGGTCGCTATTCATAACACAAAATGAGGTTCGCTATTCATAATAGGAGTAGGGGGTCGCTATTCATAATAGGAGTAGAGGATCGCTATTCATAATGTGAAATGAGGGTCGCTATTCATAATACGAAATAAGGTTCATTACTTATAAGGGTCGCTATTCATAACACGGGAAGAGGGTCGCTATTCATAATACGAAATGAGGGTCGCTATTCATAATAGGAGAAGAGGGTCGCTATTCATAAAAAGAAATGGGGGTCGCTATTCATAATAGGAGAAGAGGGTCGCTATTCATAATAGAAGAAGAGGGTCGCTATTCATAATAGGAGTAGAGGATCGCTATTCATAATGTGAAATGAGGGTCGCTATTCATAATACGAAATAAGGTTCATTACTTATAAGGGTCGCTATTCATAACACGGGAAGAGGGTCGCTATTCATAATACGAAATGAGGGTCGCTTTTCATAATACGTAATGAGGGTCGCTATTCATAAAAGGAGAAGAGGGCCGCTATTCATAATACGAAATGAGGCTCGCTATTCATAATAGGAGAAGAGGGTCGCTATTCATAATAGGAGTAGGGGGTCGCTATTCATAAAAGGAGAAGAGGGTCGCTATTCATAATAGAAGAATAGCGACCCTCATTTCTTTTTATGAATAGCGACCCTCTTCTCCTATCATGAATAGCGACCCTCTTCTCCTATTATGAATAGCGAACCTCATTTCGTATTATGAATAGCGACCCTCTTCTCCTATTATGAATAGCGACCCTCATCACGTATTTTGAATAGCGACCCCTTACCCCTATTATGAATAGCGACCCTCTTCTATTATGAATAGCAACCCTCATTTCGTATTATGAATAGCGACCCTCTTCTTCTTTTATGAATAGCGACCCTCTTCTCCTATTATGAATAGCGAACCTCATTTCGTATTATGAATAGCGACCCCTTACTCCTATTATGAACAGTGACCCTCTTCTCCTATTATGTATAGCGACCTCTTACTCCTATTATGAATAGCGACCCTCATTTCGTATTATGAATAGCGACCCTCATTTCGTATTATGAATAGCGACCCTCTTCCCGTGTTATGAATAGCGACCCTTATAAGTAATGAACCTTATTTCGTATTATGAATAGCGACCCTCATTTCATAATATGAATAGCGATCCTCTTCTCCTATCATGAATAGCGACCCTCTTCTCCTATTATGAATAGCGGGTTCTAGGACAATTACCCCCTGGGCAATCACCCCCCGGAAAATTATCCCCCGGAAAACTACCCCCAAAGGACAATTACCCCCTGGAATATTACCCCCCGGAGAATCACCCCCCGAGGACAACTACCCCCCAAGGACAATTACCCCCCGGAAAATTACCCCCCGGAGAATTACCCCTGGAGGACAACTACCCCCCCCCCCGAGGACAATTACCCCCTAGGACAATTACCCCCGAGGACAATTACCCCCTAGGACAACTACCCCCCGAGGACAATTACCCCTAGGACAATTACCCCCCGATGACAACTACCCCCCGATGAAATAACCTCCGAGGACAAATACCCCCCGAGGACAACTACCCCCCCCCCGATGATAATTACCCCCGAGGACAATTCCCCGAATGACAATTACCCCTGAGGACAACTACCCCCGTGGACAATCAGGATTCAATAGCAAAAGACGATCTGACACATTGAGAGATGGCTACGAGCCCCTAAGATCCCCTGCATGAACCCATATTCTTTCAAATACTATATCTCGTTGTCTTCCTCATTAATACACATTTCCCTTTCATTATAATTTATGCAACGCCAGTGCGGTTGCTAATTTCCACGAAGAATGTAAGTTTTAGGTAATTGTCCAGCGCTTTTCAAAATGCATAGAAATACATTTCTCTGGAGCAGCGTTATTTTAATTTTTTGTTAGTCACGGTACCCTCTTAAGAAATGAAAAGTTTCTCCCAAATCCCAAAGTCTTTACAGATTATTAATTTTGCATGACTCTGGCTCTCGTCAAGTGCTATGCACGCACGTATGGGCACATTTAAGAATAAAAAGGAGAAGACATTTTCAAACTGGTAAAAAATTAGTTTGTAATCCACACACTAGAAACTATTTAAAGTACTGTATGCCGGCACCTTGCCGCCAAATGTACATAAATAAAAAGTGATATATTTGGTCATGATCTTGATACACGAATTTGAGGATATTCGGGCCTCTCGTTGCCCTTATTATTTGCCTTGCTGTCAAAATATTGTCAGCGAGCGAGGAAGGAAGACACTTTAGTATCTTCAACATTTTATTTTCTCATGTAATTACATATTTTAACCGTGTCTGGTATTTGATTTTTTTACAAAATCAACGTTTTCCAAATCATTCTCTTGCGGCACCCCGGTTGAAAAACGCTGTGCTGGCGTTACAAAATCAAATGAGATGAATTACCTGAGAGCGGATATTTATTTTCTTTTGACATGGCACCGTACATATAACTTGAAGGCAATTTATATTACAAAATAATTTGACGTACACGAAAACATATTATACTTCAGCATGACAACATAAATAATAGATAACTTGAAGAAAACCTTAATTATGGATCATGGCATGGATGAGGGCCCATTATACATACAAAGACAAATACACGATCAGCTGATTAAAAAAGTTACAGAGGATGCATAAAGGAAATCTTACATCCTAATTTCTTTGTTGTGCCATTGATGGTGAGAGAGGCTGTAACGCGTACTCATCTGCGCGCAATGTATTGTTCAATTTCTAAGAAATGTAATTTCTATTCTTTACTCGGTAGCAAAACTACAGGGGAATTAGGCAACCTCCACCCCCCATATCGAATTGAATAATTTAAAAAGACTGAAATGAACTTCATAAATAACAAAGAAAATGAAGGTTTATGCAATTTTCTGTAAATAGCAATTTGGAGAGAAGCTTGCGTTATACGTCACAGTGTTATAAATTCCACGGGGGTGATTGTCATTGGGGGTAGTTGTCCTCGGGGGGTAATTGTCCTCGGGGGTAGTTGTCCTCGGGGGGTAATTGTCCGCGGGGGGTAATTGTCCGCGGGGGGCAGTTGTCCTCGGGGGGTAATTCTCCGGGGGGTAATTGTCATTGGGGGGTAATTGTCCTAGGGGGGTAATTCTCCGGGGGGTAATTTTCCGGGGGGTAATCGTCCTACGGGGGTAGTTTTCCGGGGGGTAATTGCCCGGGGGGTGATTGCCCAGGGGGTAATTGTCCTGATACGGAATAGCGAACCACATTTCGTATTATGAATAGCGACCCTCATTACGTATTATGAGTAGCGACCCCTTACTCCTATTATGAATAGCGACCCTCTTCTCCTTTTATGAATAGCGACCCTCATTTCGTATTATGAATAGCGACCCTCTTCTTTTATGAATAGCGACCCTCTTCTCCTATTATGAATAGCGAACCTCATTTCGTATTATGAATAGCGACCCCTTACTCCTATTATGAATAGTGACCCTCTTCTCCTATCATGAATAGCGACCCTCTTCTCCTATTATGAATAGCGAACCTCATTTCGTATTATGAATAGCGACCCTCTTTTCCTATTATGAATAGCGACCCTCATTACGTATTATGAATAGCGACCCTCTTCTTCTTTTATGAATAGCGACCCTCTTCTCCTATTATGAATAGCG
Organism: Strongylocentrotus droebachiensis; assembly: GCA_035222895.1. Classification (NCBI taxonomy): domain Eukaryota; kingdom Metazoa; phylum Echinodermata; class Echinoidea; order Camarodonta; family Strongylocentrotidae; genus Strongylocentrotus; species Strongylocentrotus droebachiensis. The sequence goes on along the minus strand of JAVYIG010004596.1, from coordinate 67,983 downwards.
AACCTCATTTCGTATTATGAATAGCGACCCCTTACTCCTATTATGAATAGCGACCCTCTTCTCCTATTATGAATAGCGACCTCTTACTCCTATTATGAATAGCGACCTCTTACTCCTATTATGAATAGCGACCCTCTTCTCTTATTATGAATAGCGACCCTCATTTCGTATTATGAATAGCGACCCTCTACTCCTATTATGAATAGCGACCCTCTTCTTCTATTATGAATAGCGACCCTCTTCTCCTATTATGAATAGCGACCCCCATTTCTTTTTATGAATAGCGACCCTCTTCTCCTATTATGAATAGCGACCCTCATTTCGTATTATGAATAGCGACCCTCTTCCCGTGTTATGAATAGCGACCCTTATAAGTAATGAACCTTATTTCGTATTATGAATAGCGACCCTCTCGTCGTATTATGAATAGCGACCCTGATTTCATATTATGAATAGCGGTCCTTACGATTAATGACCCTTAATGTGAATTATGAATAGCGACCCTCATCTCACTTTATGATTAACGAACCTTATTTCTTTTTGAATAGCGGACCAGGAAGTACGGGAATTTACACGTTATGAATAGCGGTCCTAATGAATAGCGGACCTTATGAATAGCGGTCCTTACGAATAGCGAATAGACCCCGCCTAGAAGGTCTAGAGATTTACCCGTCCCATCTTACTTTAAACCACCATCTCTCTAATTCGCTTACTTCTCTTTTCATCTCCCCCAACACACATACACACTCTTTCTACCTCTCTCTCCCTCTCTCTCTATATCCATCTAGCTATCCTTTTTTTCTACCCTCCCCTCGATTTCTCTTTCTTCCACTTTTAGCCGTGACATGTTGTATTTTGTCTCATTTCTCTTTTTTCCCTCATTCTAGCTTATGTGTATTGTGTGGGTTTTTTCTCTATAAAAAGGGAAACTACACACATTGCAACAAGCCTTGCTTTTGTGTAGGTTCACTTTTCATTTAATGTATTTAATGATTCACAGAACATATTATTTACTTCCAATACATGCATTATCTTAAGAAATGTCAACGTTTTGTAGATGTATCATGCTTTGTTATTTAAGCATGGAATAAGAATAAATGCAACCAATCAATCAATCAAATCTATCTATGTGGAAGCATATGTGGCTTTAGGGGACATTATAGTGAGATGTGCAACGTCTATGATCATATTACGCTCGTCCGCCCTGCATCGCGCCACACGCATTTTCGAAATGTGGGGATTCCCACATTTGTGTGTATAGAAAATAGTACATGTTTGCTCTTGTATGCTGCAACGATGGGCACTCGTTTTTTCCGAAGGTTTGTTTTTCCGAAATTTCGTATTTCTGAAGGATCACAATTCCGAAACACAAAATTTCCATGCTTAAGGATTCATAATTCCGACAATGAAAAAGGTTCATGATTCTGAAAATGAAATAAGGTTCATTATTCCGAAAATGAAATAGGGTACATAATCCCGCACCGTTTCGCATCCGTAATATCTTTAGCACGCGTAAAGCTTTTTTTATCTTTAGCACGCGTAAAGCTTTTTTTGTTGTATTTTTGTGTAATTGAAAATAAAACTAAACGACATCGCATACAGTAATAACATATCAAAAAAGTAAATGGATGTATACAGAACACGGTACAACACAGGACAATACAACACAAAACAGCACAAAACAAATGCCTCATTCTAGTCACTTACATCTGTACATATGTAAAGCTCACCCTGACATGGACTCGTTAAGGAGAGGTTCCACTGAAATACAATAATATTAACAATATAATAACATAATTGACAATAAGGACGTAAACAATTAATTAAATACAAGGGGACCAAAATTCTACAAGAAAGAAAGTGACCATTTCCTTAAGTGGGAGCTCAGTTTACTTTTCTTCTCTGCCATTTTATATTCAATTTTCTGTTTCGTTTTTACAAAAGAAAGGAAGCCCTGGAAATTTAATTCTACCTCTTGAAATTTACATCGAATAATATAAAATTTGAGGCACAGGAATAAAGAATTAATACAAACATCATGCCTTCCACCGATATCAATACCAAATATATGAGCGAACTCAAAGTACATCGTTGTCTCCTTCGTCATATTATCAATATAATCTGCAAGCTTTTTCCACATTGGAGCAACTACTGTGCATTTACAAAATACATAAATCAAGGTTTCAGGAAGCTCCTCACAGAAGTAACACAAAGGACTATCCCTTCTTCAATTTTATATAAAAATGAGTTTAGAGCTATGGCATTATGAAACATTCTAAAGTAAAAAATACGTTAACTGAGTTTCTATAGTGCATTTGATTTGATTTTTTTGTATAACAGACCATTCAATTTCGTCTCTATCCTAACCAAGCCACTCTTCCCACTTATTACCAATCTTGGCCTGGAATGATTTATCTGTGTTACGTAGTACCGAATAAGCATAGCTAGGCACTTTCAACTTCCTCAGTAACTCAAGAACGATCTTGTCAAAAATATTCTCATGAACATCTTGATGATCAATAAACTAATCTAAATATAACGCATTAATCAGGGAATCATACTTGCGTTGGTCAGTTATTGGGATATCAAATTCTACAACCAAGTCTTCAAAAGTTTTCACCATATTACAACCCCTATACAAATGAGAGACAGATACAATCCCTCTCTCATACCATGCATGATAATAAAAATAAGGTCTATGTCTTAAACTCCGTTTTTGTTATACCAAATATAATCCTACATGTGATAAGTATCCAAGTTCAATTCTTTTACAACTAAAAATCCGTATTCATACCAGACTTTCAAAGTTTCAACCAATTGACAATTTTTCAATTTGTGTAGTATATTCCTGAGATTGGCATGAGAGCCTATTAACATGATACAAGTTTTAACACTGAAACAAACTTGTGTCATGTTAATAGGCTTTCATGCTAATCTCAGGAAAATTGAATCTTTCACCATTTCATTAAAATGGCAATTTTATAAAAAGAGTTTAAATCACCAAATGCTAATAGGACTTTTGATAGATGAAGAATTGAAACGGTCTAAACATATCGAAAACGTAAGTAAACTTTCCCAGAAAAACATTAGCATGATAAAGAGAGCAAAGGGTTTTTTGCCTCAAAAATCCTCAAAGTTACTTCATAACAGTCTAGTGTTGCCACGATTAGATTACTGCTCTGTTGTATGGTCGAACAGATTTCATTCTCATACAACTAAGCTGCAAAAAATTCAAAAGAGGGTCGCAAGAATAATATTGAACAAGACATATGACACACCGTCGGCTGATTTGTTCACAAGTCTTAAATGGATGACACTAGACAAACGGTTTGATTTAAGTCGCGTTATGATGATATATAAATGCGTTCATAACTTAGCACCTTCTTACCTTCAGGTAGGCTTAATCAATCCTAATGAAGTACATGAGCATCATACAAGGCAAATAGACAGTGGATGTTTACGTGTGCCTAGGTTTCACACTGATTATTATAAGTGTAGTCCAATTGTTTCTTCCATATTTTAATAGAATAAGCTAGATAATTCGATGAGAACGGCTTCCTCTGTCAATAAAGAGATTGTTTAAACAAAGTTGTAATTTGTGAATGGCTCAGCCGAACATACACTACGTGCATGTTCTGTAATATTAACACTACTTATTCACATAATTGCGACTTAATCAATATTTTCCTATTAACATTTACTGTTGAACTAGGTTAATGATATATGTTTGTTTTGCAAACGAGTATTATTTTTAACTGTTCTGTATAAAAGTTAGAAATGATGTAAATATGTTCATGTTTAGTCAGGGCCCCATGGAAGACCACTACTTATGGGTGAATGGGCTACCCTGTCAAAAGATTAGAAATAAATAAATAGATAAATACTTAGAAGAGCTTCTGCTTTCCAGAGCATATATGGATCATTATGAAACAATTTAAGCATTTCTATTTCCATGGATTTCCAAGTACTCACATAACTATCATCCATTTCATTTCCTGTGATCAATCATTTTAAGGCCACATTCTTCGTATAAATTACGAAGTAAAACTCGTTTCACCCTATCGTTACCATTACTCCATAAAATTTATAAAGTAAATTATATACCTCACTTAAGAAATCCAGCCATCTGATTGGTCGAAATCGCAGTCGTGGTTTTAGCCATTCCCGTTAATAAACGAAAAATGCCAAACCCATGTAATAGTTTTAGAGTAAATCAGTAAAATCCCGGCAAAATTCCAGTTACCGGGAAAATAGTTCAGTTTTGCTGAAATACCCATTGGTGCATGTGTTATATATGCTCAGAGCGAGCGCGGATATCATACATTGTGTGCGTGCGAATTGGTCGCTCATTTTTTTTAGATGTGTTAATAAGACGAGACGATGTCGATCGTAATACTAAACCGGCCTAGATTCTACTTATAGTTTCCAAACAAGGCAAAAATGGCTAAATAAACTATTCCTAGATTTCAACTTGTTGATGATGATCAATTGCAAGACTTGATTAATTCTGCTGACAGCAAGAACACCAAAAGGGTGCGTGAATTTATCCATACAAATATTTCAAGATTAGGTCTAGATCAAGGCTACCTGCAAGTTATCAACACAGACCTAAACAAATGCAAATTCGGAGCTGGACAACGTAGATCTAGGCATAGGCCTACTCCAAAAGTTGTACGCTGGTGCTATAGTCAAGACGGAAGAACGGTTCTGTATACATGAATAAATCAATTTTAACTATTAGATTCGGACATCGGTGTCATTTCCTCAATTCTAACAATGACATCATAAATTAAGCATGAAGATTTTTCCAATTCGACGAGAGTTTTTAAGTGTTTTTCAGCAATGCTTAAACAAGAAGAAAAGGGAGTTGTCACTCACAAACCAGCTATCTCGGCAGAAGGTTTGCATCTCGATTTGGAAATAATTTTGTTAATGTACGTAGATCTAGACTGCATGTATATGCGTGCAATTTCAATAGGAAGGATTTTAGCACACAAACTCGAGTGGTGCACGATGACCCTAGACTAAACAAAATTGATTATTATGATTTTGGTACGTCGCACTTTTATTCTATGACCCTTTCCGGTATATAAAAGTATTAATGACTGCTTTAATTTTCGAGACATAGTTGTTTGTATACGCTCTCAGGAAGATTACAATCGAGCTATTGCCCTCGGCAAGCCTCGGGCAATAGCTCGATTGTAACCTCCCCTTGAGCGTATAAAAACAACTTTGTCTCTCAAAGCAGTCATTAATACTTTACTATTTAACTTTTTTTAAACAGATTTAGGAACATCAATACATAACACAGAGAACAAATACAATAGCTGGGGCAATACAAGAGATTTGACAACTGATATCTTTCCAATTAAAGATAAACTCCTCTGTCTCCAGCAATTCAAAACTTTTTCTATCTTTTTCAGTTTCATGGGATAATTAAGTTCATTCAAAGATTTAGTTGATAAAGAGAATGTTACTCCAAGTGCTTTAAAGGTCTTACTTTTCCAGGTAAGTCGTCTCTCTTCAAAGGCAGGCTTTACTACTTCAGCTAGAAGGGATTAGCCCACCCAGTGAGCCAGCGAGGTCACTGTGACAGATGGCTATCTCATTAAACTCAGCTCTCATTTAACATAAGAAAAAGAGGATCATGGGGGACCAACAGGCACCGATTGGGGAAGTTTTCTATATAGAGGGAGCAAGTAGCTACAAGTAGGACAGTGTGCCTTTAAAAGGTTTTTCTTCACTATTCTTTAAACTACCAATATGTATGGCCTCAGACTAAGACATATTTATCCGACACCCTGAAAAACTTTCAAAATAATGTAACAACTCAAACAAATTAACAAAAGAATCTATTTCACCATTCAAGCAACAAATAGTTTCATCAGCAAATAAACTAACTTTTTTTCTCCACTTCACCTATCTTAATTCCTTTAATATCAGGACTAACCCTTAATGAAAAAGCTAGAATTTCAATTGCCAAAACAACTAAATAAGGTGAAATAGGGCACCGTTGAAAAATACCACGGCTCATAGGGAAGGGCTTTGTTAAAAACCCATTATTTATAACATAACTAAATCTATGATTATAAAAGGTTTTTACAATATTAATAAAATTCAGCGATTTCAGCAGTATCAACTTGATCAAAAGAGCTCTGATTGGCAGTATGCAAATGAGTTCATACTGGGTCCCGGAACTTGCGTATGAAAAAAATTACGTAGCCCGCACTTCAGAATGTTCTTATTTCATACCTGTTGAAACTACTCGGTTCTGACTCACAATAAAATGGTACGAAGCAAAATTATCGAAACAAATTGGTTACACAATGCCAATTAAAATGTATTGTTGAGCAACCGAGATGAAGCTCTTACAATCAGCAAACCGTATCATAGGCGGGCTGGTGGTTAATGGGACATTTCCATTAACCACCTGCCCGCCTATAATAATACACAACCTGGAGAGGTTTGCTGAGCTAAGAACTTACAAACAATACTAATTACAATGAAGTGTAGGAAGAATGGTAACAAATTACGTTGCCTTCTTCTTTTTTGACACTTATTGTCATGATTGACTCACAATAAAGGTACGAGCTTCAATTCGGTTGCAAAACATACATTTTAATTGGCATTGTGTAACCAATTTGTTTCGATAATTTTGTTTCGTACCATTTTATTGTGAGCCAGAACCGAGTAGTCCATAATTGATATACAATTGTTAATAGTAAAGAATTTACAAATCACCAATTGATTTCTATTTTTTGTCGACACGATCGCATCGCTCATGGAAATGCCCTTCCATTGTAATACATGAGTGGGGATATAATTAGGACGAGAAATCGCTTACGATTTATTCAATTGGCAAAATTAATTTTACAAATTATTTTTTTAACTTTATGTTTTTTTGGTTCTCGTATAAACACGTTTAAATGTTGCCATAGTTAAATGAACCAATCAAACATAATCCGACATCCATTATTAATATTAAGGTTATATTAATGCAATAAACATTACACTTTTATCGCGTGCATAGATTCCAACGTGTATTGCTGAGTAATTGTAACATTTTAAGGTTTTGTATAAACAAGTTCAATAAACAATATGCACAAAACATTTCATGTTTATTTATTCATTAAAACAATCCAGGTAAAAAGGCCGAATCCAAGACGGAATTGACTCCTAGTCAGCAAAGGAAGAGAAAAATAGTTCGTACCACTCTGAAGTCCACCACTCGAAATAAACCAAAGGGCCGGTCTAAATTTGGAGAAGAATTGAAAAAATTGCAAAAGACGAAGATAGAATTGGAAGAGGACGAGGAAAAGGCAAGATTAAAATATCTGCAGATAAATTTCCGGGAAAAAGGTAAAACTCAAACCCTTCATCTTGGTTAATAAATAATGCATTTTATTGGTATTGTGAATTTGTTAATTTGATAATTTCCATTGTACGTTTTTTTGTTTATGTGAGTCAGAACTGAGTTGTCAATACTTAATATAGATTTGTTAATATTAAAGAATATACAAATCACAATTGATATATATCTGCTATTGACACAATCCCATCGCTCATAGGAATGACCGTCCATTGCAAGAGATGAGTGAAGATATAATGAAGACGGGACATCGCTTTTCTATCGATATTTCTCTGTTTTTCATAGAAAAACGTTCAAATGCTGCAATTGTTAAAGGAACAGTTCAATTGAAAACAATGGAAATCCGACACTCCTAATTATTGTGAAGGTTAAACTAATCTATACTTTATCTTGTTCATAACTTCCGAAATGTATTACTGTGTATTTTTGAAAATATATACAAGATGAGTAAACAATATTAACATTACATTTTATGTATTGTTCATACATCCAGGTAATACAGGTAAGAAGACCAAATTGAAGAAGGAATTGACACCCAGTCAAAAAAGGAAGAGAAAAACAGATGGTACAACTCCCACTTCCACTTCGAAGAAACTGAAGGTAGGAAGGCCAGTCAAGATTCTTCCGTAATACCCGGAATTTCTCCCAAAATATACCTTTTTGAAAGCATTGTTTTGTATTAATAAAAAAACGCGAAATTACTCAATCTTTCTTTTACATGAAAAGAGATAGGTGATCAATATTCTCTCTGAAATGTTCAAGGTTTTTGGTTTACCCAAAAGAAAACTTGAGCCTTTTAAAAACAACCTAATTCGTTCGATCAGTCGCCGGAGCTAATCCACACGGCTGAAATTTCACGATAGAAACTTTTTTCAATTGGGTATTTACTGATGTTATCTTTATTTTTGACCAATCAGGTAATGGTCTTTATATTGTAAAGGTTCTATAGAGTCAACACAGCTCAAAAGGAACGCCAGCGATAGTTTTATTCTATTATATGTTAGCGTTTAAATTAATGAGAGCCTTTATTATGACGCTAATATTTACAGAACAAAAAATATTTCCTTGAATGCCGATTGTATGAGACCTTCGATATGTAACTTTCATATCTGAAAGTTGGGTGATATTTCATGACTTTATTGTCTGTCATTAATTGAATGTGTACCCCAAGATTTTACCATGGTCGTCTGGATTTTATTATAGCATGGCTTCGCAGGTGAGACAACCGTGCGTACGAGAACGCCTCACGGTAAGTAAAACAACCCTGCTTTTTTTTTTACATTTCACATACACATGTATTGCTCATTCTTTTTAAAAACGTAGACAAAACGAACATCGGTAATATTTATTCGCGCACAATCTCAATTTTGTTTTAAATATGTTAGTATTTATATCTAATTTGTAGTTAAATATAATGGATGACTGGCGAACTCCCTAATACATGTGGTGGATGTATATGTACTTCCGCCTTGATCCAGAGTTTTATATTCCTCATCCTTTAACAAGACATCTTATTGTTAATTCATTTGGGATAGAAAATGACATACCCATCACATTATCTGACCATTTCTTTTCTGTGTGTGGCATGACAACACATAATGTATTTTTAATTAAGGAAAAAGAGTTGCAATGGACAGATTTATGGTGTATCAAAACTTTAAAATATAATTACTTTGTAACTCCCAATATTGTGAGTAAATCAGACTTACATATGTGTGTAATATCCAACATTCAAATGTATATTAAACAGGTTTATTAATTGAAACTAATAATGAAAACTTTATTAATTTAAATGTCTTGATCAGATAATTCATATTCGGTCCAATAATTAGAAATCATGATTTGTTAAATTCTTTCAAATTTTGAGCAAAAAGGCATTTAAAGTTGAAAATGCGTAAGGTATCCACCCGTATATTATTCCTTAGTATTTTTTCTAAGAGTTTTAGCATGGATTATGTGCATAACCTCCAAAACGCCATGAAATGTAATCTCTTTCTGGAGCCCATTGTCATCTGCGCAAAATGTACTGCAAGCATGAAACGCATTGTTATGTAATGCATAGTAAATTCATGGTTTTAGGTAAAAAAAACCCGCGATAACATCATCAAATTTTACCAGCCTTTGTACAAAGTTGCCACATGTTTAGACGCAAATGTCTGCGTTAGTTCCAGTGACCTTGGTTTTTAGAGCAAGTTGACGTTATTTCGGAATTTTCCCGAAAAACATGATTTTAAAAAGCATTTTCACAACGTCTTTCAGTGGAAGGGTATATTTATTTTTTCCATCGGCTGAAAGGGCATATCTTGAAATAGCGAAGTCCAAACAAGGGTACGGGTTGGGCTACACAAGAAGGAGCTACGGCCATAAAAAGATTTTCAGATAGTAGTTTCACGCTTTCAAAAAAAAAAAAAAACACAGTTAAAGCAATACTGATAGTGATGATGATAATGATGATGATGATAATAGTGATGGTGTTTGTCATAATAATGGTAATAATAAATTCTGGGTTGATAAATTGACAGCCATAACACAGTGTTTCCTGTTATTATCAAATGCGTTTAATAATTAATTTCGGGGCTTGCAAATAGTAGAAGCCTACTTGGGTTATTAGGCAAATAGTTTTGGCCAATAGTGCATTTTGGGTTTGACTATATCACATGCATTACATTTATACATTTTTCTCATAACGTTTGTGTATATATTTATCCTACTTTCAACACTCCAAACCATTTGTGTTTTTTAACTATAAACGCTAAAAAATTCGATGATATTAATATTCTGCAAATTGCACCTTTTTTGTTGTCCCTATGATACAAAGGTCTCTGCAAAGTTTTACCCCCGTCACGAAACTCTTTAACAATACATTTGGGATTCCCCGCTTGGCACTATGCCAAGTAAAACCAAAGACCAGCGAGACTGACCTTGACAGACCCCATAGAAATTTAGATTTGAGATCGAAAGTTGTGTTCTGCTCATGCGATTGCATGTAGGAAACTGTGTAGAAGCGATCAAAAATATTAAGCCCATGTAGATTTTTTTATTTTACAACATTGATAAGTAGTATCTATTCTTTTCTCCTGTTGAACAAAATTAACGAAAACAGTTGAAAAATACAGTTGAGGAATTTAGCAAGATAACCCAAGTACAAGATTTTGTCTTCTTCAAAAGTTGAAGGAAATACTTATTACAAGCAAAATGTTTGATATTCTTTTCGTTATGATGAGTACAGTTTTGACTTCATTCGCATCCCTTGTTTAAGTTAACCTTAAATTTCGCTGTCCCTTTCAATGATTTCTCATCCATTGTTGAATGTGTAAGGAATGTGTAAAGAGTAGAACAAGCGAACACAAACTTGTGTAATTTCATTTTTTTTCCAACTGCAAAAATACAAAAGACACGCAAAAACACGCATAAGCAAACTTAAAGTTATCGAACATTGTAAATCATGGATTACATAAAGGGACATATTAACACATACACGAATTTGCGCATTATCCTAAAATATTGAGTTTTTGTCAGGATCTAATTTTTCTTTTACCAAATCTGTTATACTAATCATGGGAAGGACGGAGTCCTAAATTTGAAAACTTGTTTGATGTACTATTCTCAATACAATCGCCATGTAAAGTGTATAATTTACACTGAAGTTTTGCCGGTAATTCAATATTTTATAATAAATGTGAAACTGGTGCCCCCCCCCCTCCCCACTCCGTGAACGGAGAGATACCATGCGTGTTCCCAAACTCTCCGACTCGTAACAAAAGAAAAAGGACTACCCGAATTGACTTTACACAGCGGACTTTTGCTGAAGGGGGGGGGGGGGGGGGTGCTGAAAAAGGCTCGTATAACTAAGAAAAAAGTCGACCTTTATTGACTGTACACACCGGACTATTGCTTTAAAGAGGGGGGGGGGGGGTCGCTGGGAACACGCAAATGCGTACCTGTCAGGAAAGAAATTTATTTGTTTCGCTCTCTGGTCTGGAGTGTTCTTTGTTAAGGTCAGGTGAATATGTTAGGTTAGATGTTTTCTTTTCAGGCCAAGATGTATTGTTCCTTATGAATAGGCCTGGGGAAGTCATTAATTCTGTGTACATATTTTATCTGTTGTTTGGCACACATTTAGGAAGCCTCTTTTCAATACAAGTATTTTCCTTTGTAAGATCATTTCCTCTCCAAATATTTGTAGTCATGTTTTTAGAATTTACTTAGTAACCGTAGGGTATATTAAGAGGTGGATTTTCTGAAATCGAGGAGAACCACCTAAGCTATAATAGACTAAACGTCATGTTAGTCGGCAGTTAAAGTCAATATCTGAGGGTAATTCCACGTCGGGACGAGAGGCTAGCTCAACTGCCACCCGGTTCTCCATATCTTTCGTCGGGGGCTAGCTCTTGTCTGGGATCGGGACACACACCATCGTATCTCAGTCTGCGGAGGCCAAGAATCCGGAGCGACTACCGGGGCCAAGTGGAGCAAAGACACCGTCTGCGGAGGCCAGGGCCAAGTGGACGACACGAGCTGTGACCGGCGTCGATGTCAGACGGGAAACTACCCATCCAGAATTATTTTTGTTAAAGATAAGTTTATTTACATACTGTATTATTATTGAAGCCAAAACAAAGTCTGTGAAACAGGAGAAATGATTGGAAATTAAACATTACAATTTAACTTTAATTAACAAGCTCTATTTCCCTTTATTTTGTGTGTCCGTAGCAATAATAAAAAATAAAAAAAAGTCTCTCACGTGACAGTACCCTATTTAACACTGATTTGGGGGGGGGGGGGTTCGCCGCAGTGGAAGCGCGGCTCGGAGCATGGAACTTCAAAGCCAAGTGGTGCCCACGCCCCCCCCCCCTTCCCAATGATTGGGCCCATGCTAGGCTACTGGGAGCGAAAACACATAGGCCCGAATTCACAAAGGGGGTATGTCGACAAACCGAGGTTCATGTGACGCGTTTTGACGCGTTTTTTACAAACCTGGTTTGTAAAAACGCGTCGGAACGCGTCATCTCACGCAAGAAAACCAAGGTTTGTCGACAAAACTCCTTTGTGAATTCGGGCCATAATGTGCACATGGCTTCATGGAACTTTCTTTGTTCACAAACACGATAGTTAAAGTCCATACAATAACCGAATGACAGAGCATGCGAAGCAAACGTAATAAGATCAACACAAAGGCCTGGGAGATTGAAACGTACCAGTACTTAATTTATGTGACTGCGGGCTGCGTAAATATCCGGATAGAGAAAGGTCAGTATTTCTAGACTAACTGAATGGCCTTATCAGTTTTCAATAAATATGGAATATGTGTCCCCAATTTTTTTTGTAATGATTATAACAAAAGTTACTGTATCTGGGTGTGTATCATTATAAAAGGCGAATATTTAGTGTTACCCATACTGTTTGAATAAGATTTTCTTGCCTCTTTTCATTAAATGCTTATGACAATCTGGTTTAAACTTTACAGATAAAATTTACCAATCAATTTCTCTGAGACTTTAGTTTAATCCTTAAAATTCTGAGAAGAAATGAACTTTACCTAACAAAAATAAATCATATTTTCACACTCAATATAAAGAGGTCAAAATGCAATTGCATTGTGACCAAAAAAGGGACAGTCTGGTAGCGACTGGAAAATATTATTTATGTATCGCATAGACATTTATGATTACTGTGAGATGTTAAACTCATACAAATAATAAGAAATTGGCTCAGTCTTGCTGACATTCACTTGCGCTTTACACGGAAATCTGTATGTGTGACTATACAAACATGTTGAATTAAATTTTGTATTTAAACATTGCACCTTCGGTTTTACGTCATTCATGGGCTTACTTCAACAGCAGTAATTCTTAGGGTCACATTTTCTGTGATTTTTTTTTCTCGCACTAATATAACTCCGTTTTTATTTTTACTTTTCTTTATTAATCGTTTAAAACAATTCATCTTTCGCCTTTAAAGAAAGACCACCTTATATCATAACAATAAGGAATGTTGAAGTAATTGTTTAAACAACACATGATTATGTTCATCCACATGAATTTCATAACTTAAGTGGTCTAAAATAATACATGTGACACCATGAAAGGCTACATAAGTAGGCACTCATGACTTGCACGCCATACAGTGGCAGCAGAGTATTTAACGTGAGTTGTTGGTTTAATTCAAAGTCAATTTCTGTTATCTATATTGCACCTATTTATATTAATTATAATAATTCATGAAGTAATACACCAAAAAATAATGAATTTGTTCGTGATGACGATGACTAATAATAATGATAATAATAATAATGATAATACAAATACTAATACTACTACTAATAATATAAATGGTATTAATAAAAACTATATTAATAATAATAATAATGATAACATTAGTTTTTATAATAATAATAATAATAATAATAATATTATTATACGAATATTAATATAATATCATTATTATTATAATAATAATAATAATTGATACACATCCGTGTGGAGAGTGGCAAATATAGAATAATGTCTGGCCAAAAAAGGGGCTAGGGTTTAAACTCTAAGATTAAGAGTATTCCATGTTTTGACTGGAATCTGCTGTGCCAGGTTGTTACCAAAAAGGGACTGAGACAGAAATATGCAGTAAAATGTAAAAGTCATTCAGGCTCCGAGAATACGCATTACCACTCTTTAACTCGAACAAAATTTTAAAGGTACTGTTATGTATATAGAACAACATAATAGACATGCCAGCTGCAATGCATACCAATGTAATGCACATGCCAATGTAACATACATGCCAATATAATATACATACCAGCCAGTGACAATAGGACAATAGATTTGAATTTGAATTTATTAACAACACATCACAATAATGACAGTACATATGAACAATCATACAATGCAAAAAATAATACTGATACATGTACATGTATATATAACATAAGAGTAATGTTGATTAAACAGTAATGGTTTAAATACAATATTTAGACATACATCTGCATACTATTACGTAGATATGTGTATTACTATATTTAGGTGAAGTTGTTAATGGGAACTAGAAGTTAGCACAAGTGCTAGTCGAGCCTAGTTCCATTCTTTGGCAAGATTTTTTTTCTGTTAATTTGTTTATACATATGAATGTAAAACTTGTTTGTTTTGTATTTACATATATACAACAAAATAATACAGTTTATGTAACTTTTGTACATACTAAAATGAAAAAAGAAAAAGAAAATAGTTTTAGTGTTAAAGCATTATAATGAAAGAAGACAAATCTTTGAACAAATAAAATCATCAATGTGTTCATAAAAATGAAAAGGGTGTATTAATGAAAATAATATCATACAGATGTGCGTACATGCACAAATCCTTTAAAAGCTTAAGGCAGCTATAATCGTTAACAAGCAAGTGTATACATATATAAAAGGAAGATAAGTAAAATAAAAGGAAAAACAAAGAACGGGGGGGGGGGGTGGGATTGAGCCCACGTCATTTACATAGAAGGTAGGTGGAAAGATGTCTCCGAAAAGATAACCTCGATGTTTTTAATCTAATTTCATCTGGCAGATCATTCCACAGCTTTGTTCCTACAAACGAAATACAAAATTGCCCTTTCGTTGTCTTACATTTTGGTTGATAGAGTAAGCCACTTTCTTTTCTCCTAGTTGCATATCTGTGCTGTATCATCTGACAATAATCCACTAAAGAGTGTGGTAAAACACCTTTTACCAAATCGTACATAAATGTTGATACAAGAAGTTCATGAAGTTGAAAAATATTTAAAATATTTAGACTTTGAAAAAGAGCTCTGGAATCTGTTCTAAGTGGACTGAATGTAATTGCTCTCATTGCCATTTTTTTGACTTACATATATACAATTTAGATTACTTTTGTAAGTGCTCCCCCATACTTCTACTCCATAAGAGAGGTGAGGCTGTATAAAAGCCTTATATAATAACACAAGTATATTCTTGGGAACAAAATGTCTCAGTTTAAACAGAATACCTACTTTCTTTCTTATGCATTTGTTTATTGTGTGAATATGTTCTTTCCATGAAAGGTGACAATCAATTTCAATTCCTACAAATGATGCAACGGATACCTCTTTAATATCTGATCTTGATATTCTCACAGATCCTTTTTTGTCTATTGATCTACCTTTGGATTTCATAATCATATAGTTTGTTTTCTGTAGGTTAATTGTGACTTCATTTGCATTACACCATTCCTGCACCTTCATTAAATTTTCACTTACAATTTCTAAATCAATTTCTTTTTGTCTAGGATTAAAAGTATGAAAAAGATTTGAGTCATCAGCAAATAATCTGAAATTGAAAAAGTTTGTGGAGTTAGGTAAGTCATTTATATATAGTAAAAATAATGTTGGTCCAAGAACGGAGCCTTGAGGGACACCACATGTTATATTCAATTTCAAAGACATTTTGTCTTTATATTGTATAAACTGTGATCGTTTACACAAATAATCTTCAAACCATTGCAAGGCTAACCCACGTATTCCATAGTGTGACATTTTTTTTAGGAGAATGCTGTGGTTTATAGTATCAAATGCCTTTTGAAAGTCAATAAAGATGCCAACTGTTGTTCTACCTTCGTCAAAGTATTTCAATAGTGTATTTGCAAGATTAATCAAAGATAACTTAGTGCTATGTTTCTTACGGAAACCATACTGGTGTTGAAACAAGATATTATTTGCTTCCAAATAGTCAATTACACGATTATTTATTATTTTCTCAAAGATTTTACCCAGTATAGGTAAAACTGAAATAGGTCTGTAATTACCAGCTAGATCTTTTCGCCCCTTTTTATAAATAGGTGTCACTTTTGCTACTTTCAGGGCGTCTGGAAATTTACCTCTTTCTATGGAAAGATTGAAAATTTATGTTAATGAGCTTGAAATGTATAGGGCAGCATCCCTCATCAATCTTGCCGGCAAATTATCATATCCACATCGATACCTGAATAGCATACCATTACCACTATAGGAAGAATGTCACTGCTTTGAACTTGCAAGCCCCTTCACTACCAGCAGCCAAGTAGAAAGGACACTCCCTTAACTCTCAGGTAAAGCACACATGTTTTAGTGTATCAGAGATACAACAGGTACGTGACCTGCTTTATCATAATATCGGGATTTTTATGTTTTTGCTCAGTTGAAATGAGTTACCTGAAGTTCTTTTAACAATATAGGTAAAATATCGAATTACACAGCTACCCCGCCAGATTGGCGGGCTCCTATCACCTACAAAAATGAGAACGCTACTTGCTAGTAAAATGTTTACTTTTACAGGATCCAGATGATTCGAAAGAGAGACGACTTTATATTGATTCAAATTTTCCCCAGCAGTATGAACAAAGACCCGTACATAGCACTTTGTAATGATTGTTTTGTCAATTCAATGCTGTTCGCTTTTTATTATCTCGCACCCATGCCTAGAATGTCTAGAATAAACCAGTCTCATCTTACTCTACACTACTACTATCTCTCAAATTCGTTTTACTTCTTTTGCATCTCCCCCACTCTCTCTCTCTTTTTATGTCTATCCATCTATCCGCATGTCTTTCTATCTACCTATATATCCTTCTAGCAATCCCCCTTTCCCCTTCCCTGTTTTGTAACATGTATCATACTTTGTTTTGTTTGCATGGAATATAAATAAAAGCAACCAATCACTCAATCAAATCAATCTATGCGAAAACACATGGGGCTTTGGGGGAGATTATAGTGAGATGTGCAATGTCTATGATCATATTACGCTTCTTCCCATTTTAATAAGTGCCCATTCTCACCTCTGAGAAATCCCCATTTTTATTTTGACACGTGCCCCTTTTTTCGACAATTTCCCATTTTCCTTTGCAATTAGTGTCAATTCCCCCTTCTTATAAATGTCCTTTTAAATCTCTAGTAAGTGCCCCTTTTCAGTTTCGAGAAGTGCCCCTTTTCACTTTGAATGTTGATTACAAAATGCACTTTTTCTTCTTTGAAATGAATGATGTTATATATTGTTGATTCATCACGTATTTCAGTGTCATTTCCATCATAAATTTGTATCGAAGTTTTCTCTAGATATCACACAAAGTTAGTGCACCTTTGACATATTCTATATTCTATATGATTCTATTTAGTATGTTGCTCAACATTGAACATTGTGGGTGTGTCGTGGTCGAGTGGTTTAAGGCGCTTGACTGGAGATGTGAAGGTCGAGGGTTCGAATCCCGACACGGCAGTAATATCCTTTGGCAAGATATTAACCTGCACTTGCTACTCTCCACCCAGGTGTTAAATGGGTACCCGGTAGGATGCGGCCGTCATTGTTGGAATGCTCCCCAGGGAGTGGAGTTTGTGAACACAGTGTGTGCGGGCAAGTACTGAATCCAATGACCGGGGTAATAATATATTTGTAAAGCGCTTAGAGACATTTGTAAAGCGCTTAGAGACATTTGTATTAAGCGCTATATTAAAGCTAAATATTATTATTATTACATGCAAAAGCACTCAAGGTCCTCAAAGTCTAATAGCGCCATCTTGTACCCAACTCACCCAACAGTCAAACAGTGAAAACATGGGACTGATTCCAGGGCATCTTTGAAATCTGGTCCAGGATGTATAATAGCCGTGTTCACACGATGGCAATTTTGGGCGGCATAAAGGCTGTGTTTAGAGCTAGTCGGCGTAAATATAGTGAGGTCTCGGCGACCTTTACGCTGACCGATTTACACCTGGATTTATCAAGGAGTAATGCGCTAACACGACACGACTAGAGGGTAGCGTAAGTTACCGTGTTACCCAGAGTATGTGTGACCTTTCACGACGGTTGTTTGTTTGCAATCGATTTGGCGCGGTTTATATGCGGAAGGGGGTGCGGGCGCCACCACTTCCAGGGAGCGGATCAAGGGGCATGCGCCCTATGCCCTCTATTTACCTTAAAACACAAAACAAACCAAATCAGAATGCCTCAGAATGTATCATAGAACATCTTAAGGTTAGAAATTTCCGGGGCCCTTAAGCAGGCCCCGGACCCCACACCGTAAAGGATTCGCACAATTGCATACATTTCACGCCCCCTCCCCCCCGCCCCCCTTTGGACAATCCTTGTTCCGCCCTTGACTTCTGGAAGTTATGCTGAGTAAGACTAGGTCGTTGGAAGGTCGTGTTAACTTAATCGTGGCAAGTTGGTCCGAGTAATGGTGGGTTCCCACTGCCGATCAAACCAACCCGACCAAGCCCGGGTCTGGGTTGGTATCGTGGGCTTCCACCTTGGTCTACTGAAGATCTTAAAGGGAGTGTATCATGACGAGAATATGTGTCTTTTCCGTGGCCCTTCTCGGTGCCAATTGGGTATAATACGACTACGGACGATGCGACCGCAGCATTCACGTGTGTGCAACATACGCGAAACCGAAGCGTGAGGAGAACTGCGGTCTGTTATGCGAACGCTAGCGCGCTGACCAAGTCCATTCTTTTACGTGCAGTTGTCCAAAAGAAGACGTAGATGGCGTCAACAAGTAATTCCCATGATACACTCCCCTTAATATCGTTTAAACCGTCTCGCGCTAGATAATCTACCTCTCGCGGCCGTCGTCCACACTATGACCAAATTAACAGGACCGAGGCAAACACGACAAATTATTACCCCCTTTCCGCCCCGGCTTGGCCCTAAGGGCTATAAAAATACCCCTAAAAGCGTATACCAGCGCGTACAGCAGGATTTTGAATAATTTTTAAAAAGTACCCTTTTTCTTTAAAATGGCACAAAGTACACTTTTTTTTAACCCCTTAATGCGGCACCGCGCGGACCGCGTCCAATCTATAAAAAAACTTTATACACGTTTTCTTGGTCACGATGCTTACAGTATTTATATTTGACTGAGACCCCCGGGTCGAAAGTTCGCTAAAGTAGTCACTGTACAGGTACTGGCTATAGATAAAGGACGTTTTTAGAAACATCTTTACTTTTACAGCTGTTACCCATTTCTGAAAGTACAACTGAAAGTCTGACAGTACGGCATCTCGACTTGTTAAAAGTCGTAGAACGCAAGATATCAATATGCAGCGCATGTACTTTGTATACTATACTGTGCATGCTCCTCGCGCGCGCCATAGTACAGTATATCTTCGTGGTTTGAGAATTTTTTTCAGGATTTTTTGCATGTCAGAGGATTAGTACAGAAGAAGGAATATAGTAAGTAACATTTAATACAAGAATTAAGCAATTTTGTCATCAACCTTCAACAATGTTACCAAGTCACTTTAATTATAAAGTGTAAAACTCAGAAATACACTAAAAATTACTTTCAAACTGAATTGCTACCAAACTGTATAACTCTAGTGAATGGGTTGCACACCATAAAATATGCAACAGTCCATAACGATATAGATCAGAGATTTGGCACATTTGGCACCTATAGCTACTTCAAAGCACCAACAAATTCAAGTTTTTAAACCCCATGGGGGATACTTAGATTTGGCTTGGACGGATGTGCCTCTCAAGCCTCGAAACCCCTACCCATTTTTAAGGTTTATTTACGGGGATTTTTCTCAAGTAAGGCCCATTTTTCACAATTGTTGGGAGTTTGCAATCAAACATCAGAAGATCGTGGACATTTTGAAAAACCGGACACATGTTTAGGGATATTATTTTTTTTTAAACTTTAATTCCACCTTCAAAGTTTAAAAAAAAATATGACAAGGGCTGTCCAAATGAAGATTTAACTCTTGAACTGTAAATTTTACTCTAAAAACAGTTTACATTTAGTATTATAAAGATTCTGAAAAACACCATTGATTGTATAACAATATCTGTACCTAATCCTTTTATTTGTACTGGAAATAGGCTTACTTTTGTTGTAATGCATCCTTAGAGGAAATATATTGCATAATCATCATTGAGCACTTTTTAATGCTTCCACTTCATATAGTAGAGGGCTGATACAAAAATAGAATTGTCTATACTGATTGAGATGACATGTATGCAATACATTTCTTTTTTTCCCCCAATTAAATGTATACAATCAAGAAATTCAAAATTCAAACACATGGAAAGCAAAGAGTGATCTTAACACCTGTAAGTAAGATATAGGTAATAATATTAATTAATAAGTTTTATCTGTACTCATGTCTGATGAAAATGGACGAAACACGTCTGCAACCTCATCCATTTACAAATCTTCTACACAAACTAAATCACTAGAATTATTATGAAGAAGACCGAGATGTTTTAGAAACGGAAAGGTCTTCTGAAGCCTTCGCTTTAAATTATAAGACTTGTATCCTGGGATTTATTTTCCTCTACCTCCTTAACACACTTCATGAACAATGCAAGCAATTTCTGTAATCTTAACACCTCCCAACCCTTCACTACTCTTCCATCTACGATTGATTTGCAGAAATGATCATATTAATTTTCATACAATTTCTTCTCAAGGTTTTCTTTTCTGTCCGTTTGTGAGAAAAATTGTATTATACCGGTAGCAGCTCAAGTGATATCTCACTTCCAAGGCGAAAGGGTCCTTCCTACGAATCTCTATCAGAATCTTCTCATCTTTGCGCATTTCTGCAACAAGTACTAGTTTACTTGCATAAATTGTTTCACACAGAGTTAATTTCTCCCTCTTTCTTTTCCTTATAAAATGGTCATAAGCTGTTGTCTCTTCTACATATCATACACTGTAGTGGAAGAATATGCCGAACCCTCGGTTAAGCACAATTGCTCATCTGATTGCCTTTGTCAAAGTTATCGGATTTCGAAGGTGGCTCCTTTATCACTGATTCCTCTGCCTCATGTGGAACATCGTTGGGTTTTGTGGCTGAAACAAGTTTTTAAAGACAAAAGAGAAAAAGGAAAACAAATAATTATTGGTCCAAGGTTTACATGTAATAAAGGAAATACCCCACGTTCAACTCGAACACATGTTCGGTCCCCTTCCTAAAAAAGGAATACACACATTTTCATCGTGAATTTTTTTTTCTTCTTCAACATCTTAGTTAACAAGATTGAAAGCTGAATAACTGTTTCATAATGCTGACTTGTTAATGTGGTCAATGACTACCAAAGCTATTTTCTAAGTGGCATTGCTAATAACTGAACCAAAGTGTTATTATTCATAATGTCCACCAGATAAACTTTGTTCGAACGTAAATAGTTCATTAGACATTATATTACTCATGTACCATACGAGGTCAACCGTAAACAGCTTATCACTTCTCTTACATGTATGAGCGCGGAGATTCAGCACTCGCAGTAACACAGAAGTGTATACAATGAATAAAACTGAGACAGTTGCCCGGGAGACAACAGTGGAGATTTAATTTATTTTAAGTATTTTTTCCCCAACAAGGCCGTGAGTGAAATTTATTGTACGATATTTTGTACTTTACTGTCTTTCAGATGTCACCAATTGTAAATAAAGTGGAGTCTTAAGTGAATTCAAGTGTTTTACAATGATGTTAGAAAATTTTAGAATCAATGGAGGTGGTCATGTTTCCACTTCTAGTATTAACTATTATTTATAAGACCCTACTGGCCCAAGCGCAAGCCTAACTTTGCTTTTTGCGTTCGTGTGAAAGTGTCTGCTTATTTCAAAATATAGACCGTACAAAGGTATTTTTATATTCTTATGATTTTCATGAAGATAGCCTACCGACATATATAGTTTCTGTATATCTTATGAATGGAATAATTAGTATGTGGGTAAAATCAAGTGATTTTAGAGATAAATTAACTCAAGAGAATCGATTCTTTAACAGTAACACAAATAACAATGCATCGGACTGTAATGTGAAAAACTGGGCCAACATTCATGTGACTAAAACCCGATCAAAACTTCACTGTTTAATCATTAAAATGTTTGTTTAAATAGTTTTAAAAATGACAGCAAAAAAATAACCTTCATGTCCTGATCTGTCTTGCTTCTTCCTGGCTCTCTGTCGGTGAATCGCATGTAACCTGCGCGATTATAGCTGCAGCATATGCAAGATTCCATGATATCAGACAGGGCATGCAAACAAAGCCTCAGAGTACAGGGACTGTGATTTGTCAATTGCACTCTGGGATCCCAGACTTTAGCTGTGATTGGTCAATTAAGAAACAGATATGACATCATAATTGCAGAATGGCTGTCCGCTATGTTTTGCAACTTTATATCAAAACTGTGAAAAAAATGTACAAATTTGGGGATGGGAACATTTGACCATTGTTCTTGGATATATGTCCATTGATCATTTAGAACAAAATAAAGTACTTCCCAGGGGGGGGGGACCACGGAACTGAAGAATGTTGAGGCTTGGCCCATGGTCTAGTAAACAATTATGAAAAACAAGAAAACTGCAGCTCTTCGATTTGTCAATGCAATTTGCGATTATGTTCGCACAGAAGAATGGAGTGGTTCAATCGCTATATATAATTTGAGTTGAATAATAACTTTTCAAAAGACTTCTGCATTATTTGTGCTATTCCAGTTAATTGTAAAGTTTCAATTTCAGCTGCATGCTATCAGAGCATGCAATAAAAAAAAATAAAAAAAATTGAAGATATAAAGTAAATATTCAAATCACATTGAATTTATTTCTGTGTAGGTAAGCAAATACTGGTTAACGCCATCAACGTCTTCTTTTTGGACAACTGCACGTAAACGATTGGACTTGATTAAAGGTAATACAAAGTTTTGGTATGGGGTCATGAATTGGTTTAAATGAACATATTGGACGCATATGCGGTCCTACAATATTCAGTGATCGTTGTCGCGGTTGAAATCGAGTCTAAAGTTATGAAATTGTAAATAATAAACTCTTTATGTTGAATAGCTCCCTCTCAAGGTCATTATATTAATTAAGCTATAAAACAATGTTTCCTGGCTAAAATCTACCGATGAGTTTTTCCCGTTCGGAAATTATATATCACAACTACATATTCTGAAATTTGCATGGTCGCAGCTATCATTGTACGGCCGTAGGCGCTATTTGAAATTCATCAAAATTTACCGGGAGCACCGGTAAATTTGTATGTTCAATTTTTCTCGAAAGCAGAAGTAGTTTAGGGGCTTAATTTTCTAGTGCTTATAATACATCCACAGGGGCATCCAAATATATCAAAATTGTAAAGAATCACTATCCACCCAATTTTCAAAATTTACCCAAACTTTGTATTACCTTTAACAGTAGTCAGCGAATTATTCTCTACATGGTCAGCGTTATCGAAACCGACCGGAGTTTTCCTCACGCTTCGGTTTCGCGTATTTTGCACGCACGTGATTGGTGCGGTCGCGTCGTCCGTAGTCGTGTTATACCTGATTGGCCTCGAGTCAGGCCACGGGAAAGACACGTAATCTCTTCAGTTTACACCCCCTTTAAAAAAGACAATTTTGAATTAGAGTCTATAACAAAAACAAATATGAATATCAACAACTGTCAACATGAAATCACACAGAGACAGACCATGATAATACCATACAGTCATGGAACTGATCCATAGTTAGAACCATAAAAACATGGTAATGAATCATACAACCGCCAAGTACCTCAAGGTACCATGTAAAAATTGGAAGTACCATGGTTACTGTAGTCCTTTTTTTATACCCATGGTAATAACATGGTTCTAGCATAGTGAACCATGATTTTCGCAAACTCATTGGCCCGAATTCACAAAGCAAGGTTTGAGCTCAAACCAAGGTTTGAGGTCAAACCTCCTTTTGTTTCGCCAAACCTTCTTTTGTTATTTACAAACCTGGTTTGTAAATAACAAAAGGAGGTTTGGCGAAACAAAAGGAGGTTTGAGCTCAAACCCGGTCTGAGCTCAAACCTTGCTTTGTGAATTCGGGCCATTGCGGACAGAGAATCTGCGGTTCGTGTGCAAATTAATCGAGAAGCTACTATAGTAACAGCAGGGTGACCGCTGAGGTATTGAAATCCAGAACCGGTTATGGCCAAATCTACGGGCGTTCTCAATGACGCCCCAAGTGAATTAATTGCCTCGATACACACTATTTTATTCACCTGATAATAATAATAGTATTTAAATAGACAGAATCCAATCTGCATACAATAGTTGTTGCCACAGTTAATACATGCAGTTTACATTCTGACTATTGCGAATGCTAGACAGGTGAATGAAATAATTTGTATTGAGGAACTTCACAAAGACTTATGTATTAAATTTGATTACATTACGAAAATGGCCTATTCCCTGCCACGCGATACAGTAGGCCTACAGACGGGACTACACGACTAGCACAACTTGTCTCGACCAAGCCACAAAACAGCTTTTTATCTAATATTAACAATTCATCATCAAGTTTTAAAACAATTCATGTTATTTTCATGTTCAGAAACAATAATCGGAAGAAAAAAAAACTCACCGAAGAGCCGTTCGTGTCAGGGGTGGATCTTTGGGGTTAGGGGTTTAAATCCCCCCCTTGGGCATGCCAAGGTGCTTTCTACCCCCCCCCCCCCCCGAAATATTGGTTGGCAGTTATGAAAACAAAAATGTAGTGCTCACTGCCCCCTACCCCCCCCCCCCCCCCCCCCCCCACTGAGCGAGATATTGGTCGGCGCGATTTTTCAAATTTCAACCCCCCCCCCCCCCCCCCCCCCCGTAGCAAAAAGCTAGATCTACCCCTGAAATTCGTCATCCTTCCTTATTAAACGACGAAATTCCCATTACCATCTTTGGTATAAGCTCGCTGATTGGCTGTTTATTCACTTGGGGCGTCATTGAGAACGCCCATAGATTTGGCAAAACTCGTTCTGGATTTCAGTACCTCAGCGGTCACCCTGCTGTTACTCTATAGTAGCTTCTCGATTTTGCACACAAACCGCAGATTCTCTGTCCACAATAAGCTTGCGAAATACCCCTAATATGTTTGTCGAACTGGCAACAACTAATGCAGTTTGGATTCTGTCTATTGAAATACCATTATTCTTATCAGGTGAATGAAATAGTTTGTATCGAGGCACTTCATAAAGACGTATGCATTACATTTGGTTACATTACGAAAATTGCCTAATGGCATTCACCGAAAAGCGAAACCGCGTATTGTACCGAGGGCGGCGTGTGTGCGACGTCCGTAAACCTGAGTGCTCTGCGTCGTAGAAGGTATGTCCGTTGCTGAGCGAAAACTCGCTACTTTCATGGTAACACAAACACAGAGATGAGTACCATGGGTAATCATAAATGAACCATGGTTTTACCATGGTAACCATTGTACTTTTTAATAAGGGTAGAGCCACAGCAAGGGTCCAAGTTTTTAAAGAACAGACAGACACCCAGAACACTGAGGAAGAAGAAATTGAGGGAGGAGAAGAATATAACATTGCCATGGAAAGCTAGCTCTATGAAACAGGTTAATGCTTTGCCCTGGCCAATATCAGCAGAAATTGATTTAGAGCACAAGAAAAATGACAACTAGAAATGCAATCGTGTCACACGCTAAAAACTACGCCTACAAATTTTGAGGGGAATTGGATAAGAGGAAAGGACCTAGAAGTTCAAGTTCAAGTTTAAGTTTTATTTCAATTCAAATCCATAAAAAAAGATGGAAACATGTCTACAAATATACTGGAATTATACAAAGTTAATCAGCAATAGAAATGAATTTTATCTCGTAACTCCAAGTTACAGGATTCTGTGAGATACGAGCCTAGTGCGTGTGTTGGCTGACCACGGGCAGCCATTTTTTATCAGTTAAAATTTCACATTATTCGAAATTTCACGCTTCACAGGAGGTACGTGTAACTGTATTCGAATTAGTATTAACAACACCAGCTTCTGAGCCGGTTATTCTAGTTTGATAGTTCTGTTAGTGCCTGTTATGGCTGATTTTGTTAGTGATGAGGGCCCACGAGAAGGCCCCTCAAATCAGGCAGCGAGCGGTGAGTTGTTCTCACCGCAGTCGATCCGCACGGCGGTACGGGCTAATCTCGCTGAAAGCAGGATAGTGAATGCTCTGAATCCCAGCGCGGCTGGTAATGTTCACACCAAAGTCTATCCGCACGGCGGTACGGGCTAAACTCGCTGAAAGCAGGATAGTGAATGCTCTGAATCCCAGCACGGCTGGTAATGGAGTGTTATTCGCTAGCACGGCTAGCGATGTTCAGAAGCGAGTCAGTTTGTTATACCTAAATTAACAAGTAGGTCGGGTGAGAGTGCCAGTGATAAGGTCATTGAATATCACTCTCAGTCTCAGAAGACCATTCCAAATAAGCCTAAGCCTAATTAGACAAAGCAGAAGGCCGTTTCGACTTGTAAAACAAAACATGGAAAGGCAAAGCCGAATGAGTCATATGATCAGAGATTCCAAAATCTGGGAAAAAACTCTTGAGAAACAGAATTTAATGTTGGAAAAGCTCTGTGAGAAATGTCCAGTGATAGTACAGTTGGGAGACATATGACGCTGTTGAGGTTAGATCTGGAGATGCCCAAGTGGTACAACAATGAGTATATGGAGGAATTGACCCTCGATGAGAGCTTTGAACCCGAATATGAATACCCTTACACTGTAAAAAAAAATGTCTGTAATTTTACAGCAAATCTGCTGTCAGCAGAGTCGCCATAAATTCTGATGTAAAAATACAGATTGGTTGTTATTTTCTCCTACAAACATTTCATGTATTTTCTTTTACAAATTGTATGTTGAATAAAATTACACCAGAATGAATGTAAAAACATAGTACAAAAAACGTTGTATAAATACATATGTTTGTTAATTTGGTTTAATACAGCTTTGGTGTGGAAGTACCTTTTTGTGTATTTGTATTTGAAGCAATTTTGTTTTATTTGTTTACACCACCATGTAATTTTACAGCATGAATGTAGAAATATAGTACAAAAACGTTGTATTAATACAGATGTTTGTTAATTTGGTTTACAGCTTTGGTGTGGAAGTACCTTTTGGGTATTTGTATTTGAAGCAACTTTGTTTTATTTGTTTACACCACCATGTGATTTTACAGCATGAATGTAGAAATATAGTACACCTGCCACCGATCGGAAATACCACACATTCAAAGTCTCTGGGACTTCATTCATATGCAAATGAGCATCCTTCGCATCATGTATAAGAAGCCCACTCAAAGCCACGTGCATCAGTATTCAAAGACAAAAGGCTCATTCAATCATGCAAAGAAGGGCGGGAAAAAGACAACAAAATCAATTGTATTAATAGTCACACTGACAGAACATTCAATCAGGAAGGGACATGATTCCTCATATTAGGCTTATACTTCGTAGAATATAAATTAAACTTTAATATTAAATTTCATTTAAATCTCGTTTAATTTAATTATTCTACTTCGTAACACCTAATTATTCGAAATCATGCCTGGGATTTTAAAGCAATATTGAATGAGATGGAACAACAAAATAGAAAAGAACCATAGTTTGATATAAAACCTTTCCGTTCTTTTATTCTTTAACGGGCTAAACATGCCCTAAAAGATCAAAACATACAGTATAGCACAGCTATTTGTATGTGATTGCTAAAAATAGACAATTAAAACTGGGAGCCTTATCACAGAGTTCATGTATGAAGAAAAAATTGGCATAAACATGTAGACTAAGCACATGCTGACCTGCTTGTCAGAGTCAATAATATTCTTAGAGTTCGAAAAAGAGCAACAAAGTTCGATATCACTTATTGCAGCGATGCAATTTCAAATGAGTTTTTCGTCAAATTCAGAGGTTTGTTGTAGAAAAGTGCGAATGTTCTTACAGAACTCCATCCTGCAGTAGCAAGAATAGTGTCAATCGCTGCGCCACTTCGAAAGGCTGCACTGGTAGCTGCACGAGTGCTTTGTCCCTTAAACATCGAAGTGTCGATGCCGGCTAGATGAAGGACCTTTTTCAACCACCGGCTCACAGTTTGCGATGAAACGTTACGATGAGGACGATTAATGGACACGAAAAGGTATCGACTACTATGTCGACAGTGCGATGTCTTTTTTAGATATTCGCGAAGAGTTTGAAGAACACATATCCGCTCGTCCTCCGGATAGGCCGGTAGCTGTATGACAGGCGCCGGTCGACCAGGTTTGCTGGTTTTTATCAGCTGCTTGATGTAAAAGGAAACTGACGAATTCGACACAGTAGTGTCTTGCGTAATAATATGAGCAATTGTATGCGATCGTCTACCAGAGATGAGGGCGATGAGCATAACAAGTTTCAGAGTTAGATTATCAAAAGAAATGTTGTCATTAGGAACTAATGTCAGAAGATAATCCACGACGACTTTCACGTCCCAAGTACAATTATATCGTGGTTGGGGAGGTCTCAGATTGAATACACCTTTCATGAAGCGCGACACCTGCGGGTGAGAACCGACAGCATGACCTTCACATGGAAGGAGAAGAGATGATAACGAACTGCGCAGAATATTCAAAGTACTGTCAGCTGACCCGGACTCGTATTCTTCAGCTAAAAGATTCAAAACAAATCTCACATCCGAGAAAACTGGATCAATTTCCCTTGTAGAACAGAAAAGGAGCCATTTTTTAATGGCCGAGTTGTAACTCTTTCGCGTAGACATCCTCCATGACTGGGCGATGACGTTGGCAGCTTGCTGCGAAACTCCTCTGTCTTGCAATCGTTGCCCGATAAGTGACATGCCAGTAATGTCATGTTGCGACTCCGAGGATGTTTCCTGTCGGAAGAGGGAAGAGAAAGTATATAATTTGTCGTGGGTAGAATCAAAGGAAAATCAACGAGCATATTAAGCATTTTGGGGTACCATGTTTGTGTTTTCCACAAAGGAACAACTAGTATGGCCTCTGCCCCATCTTGAGATAATTTCTGTAATATTCGATTGATCAAACAGAAGAGAGGGGAAATATAGCTACGAAACCTCCCCCAATCAAGACAAAAGGCATCGGTTGCCAAGGCGTAAGGATCAGGTAACCACAACACAAATAATGGTGTCATGCGTTTGTTTAGGCGAGATGCGAATAAATCTACATCTGGAGAGAAGAACGAAATAGTCAGTGAATTGAACACAGACGCTAGCATCCATTCCTTGTTCGTATTGAATCTATGTGAATAACTATCTGCCATAACATTCTGTTTTCCGGGAATGTGTTGGGCTGTTAACCAAATATCCCTATTTATGCACCACAACCATATTTCTCGGGAGAAGGAATGTAAGATAGACGAATGACATGTCCCAAATTTGTTTAGACATGACACAACAGATGTATTGTCTGATCTTATGCGGATATGTTTTCCGAAAACATTCTGGCATAAAGCCTTAAGAGCCACGTTTATAATTATAATTTGAAGAAGTCTTCGATGGAAAAGGGTGATACTTCGTCCTAACCCAATTAATCCATTTTGTATATCGCCGATTCAACATGATGGCGAACAGAAAGTACGCATGCGCGGTAGCGGCGCAACACATATATGAATAATGAATAGGCGTACTTTTCAGATCTCTTTGTGTGTATTGTGTTTTACAGACGTGTATCAATCAGATATGATTATTTACGTCTGGGGACCGACCTTCAACGTCGATGATGAATCGACAATATTATAGGCCTACAGGCTACACATGGATGAATATTTGGTTAGGACTAGGAATCAACCTTTTTTCCATTGAAGACTTCTTCGAATTATAATTTCAAGTGGTTTTCCGGATGCCCAGAGGAGTCGAAAAACATTGTAGACTAAGTCAAAATTGTAATTAATAATAATACTTCTTTACATTTCTAAAAAATGTGCCCCAACCCGCAGTTGGAATCGTTTTCCTAAGCAGGCTCTGGAGCTCCTACCAGTCCTAGAATACACTCCTACGCCTTCGGCGGCGGGGGAGCTCCCTGGACTCTGGAGTTATACTAATAGCTAGAGTAGAGACTAGAGACTAGAGTCATGAAACTTAAATGTGTTCGACAGACCTAGTGCAACGTTAGATCTAGTCTTAGTCTATGCATCAAACTTACAATTAAATTCCGCACCACTTCTTCAATGTTCAAACTTCCTACAAGTGAGATCTGATCTTGCAGCACTTCACTCTAGTTCTGCTCTTTCAACACGCGTACAGGCTGTATTGGAATAAAAATGGAGGCGATCGGGCCGCACCGGTCCCGTCGACGTGCACGTTTTTAAGACTCGTTGTTGTTGTTTTTTGGTGTTATCGGCGTTTCACTCTTTTTGAGAATATTTACGCCTTCAACTTTTTTTCTTTCTTTTTCTTCTTTCCCTTCTTCCTTTTCCCTTTTTTTTAAATAGCTTAATCTCATATCTACTGGTCCACGAAAACCCCTCACCGCGATTGGCACCTTCCTGCCAGATCGACGCGGTGCGACAAAATACCAGATACACGTGCCGGATACGCGTGGTCATGAAAGTTATGTAATCAGTATTCATTTATGCACAAGCAGTGCACGTACTCCATGCAGGTGGAAGTATTCTTTGAAAAGGGGAAACAAAGGCTATTTATGTAGAACCTCCATGGATGTAGGAGTGATTATTTCAAAATGTACAAAGTGGGACCTCCTCATGTTTTGAAGATCTGTGGTTATTCGGGGTCATTTGGGACACGTGCGCTAAAAAGTGAACTGGTCTATTAGACCAAATCGCCTTTACCACGTGGGATGAGACCAAACAGGCATTAGACAAAGTGGGATTAAACCAAGCGGCAATTCACCCCCTGTAAATTAACTTTTTATAATTCTTGTAAATATAGCAAAATATTGTAATGTTTCCTTGATTTTAGTTTTATAACTTATAAGACATACAAACATAAACTTTACAAGTCCTTTTTGTGAGAAACTTGTGATAAACGCATAAAACTTGTGTGAAACATAACAGTGGTAAAGAGTAAAGACAGAAAATGCGACAAAAATTCAGTCACATTTAGTACGTTTAGGCTACACCATTTCCATTCAAATTAATTAAGACAGCAATGTTGGAAAACGGAATCTGTAAATATGCTACAGTATTATTTATGTGAAATAAATTTCATGAAATGTAAAATGCTGTCCAATCAAAACGACATTATAAAAACAGAATTTTGTTAAAGAATCTAGTAACTGCATTCAAATTAAATGACATCGAAGTAAAACTGCACCATATCCATTCAATTTAAGAAATCGTTTTACGAATACAGACATCTTTAAAAATACATTTAGGTAAACAATTTCATCTGTAAAATTACAGGCAAACTGTATGAGTAACTCTAGTTTGCCTTAAAATTACAGGCAAACTGTACAAGTAACCTTATTTTGCCTTAGAATTACAAATTTCTGATGTAAGTCAGTTTCGCAATAAAAATCAAGTATTTTTACGAGATAGATCTGTAAAATTGCAGGCAAACTGTATTAGCAACCTGTATTTTGCCCTAAAATTACACATTTCTGATGTAAATCAGTCTCACAATAAAAATAAAGTATTTTTACGGGATATATGTAAAAAATCCATCAGAATTGCTGTATTTAGTTAAAACGTTACAAATCTGTATTTTTTTTCCTGTAAAAATACAGATATTTTTTACAGTGTACGAACATGAGGATGATGGAAATAGTTTTTCCCTTCCGTCTGCTCGATACAAAGTTGAAGAATTTGACCATGTAGTAGATAGAAACAGACTTGGCAACAAGGCATGCAGGGATGTTGTTAGCCCAATCTTGGCTAAGGGCTTTGCAGGCCGTTTTCAGACACAAGCCCCTTTGGGGCCTGATGCAAATGACGAGCTGATAAACAGCCTAAACATGCTATCAGAACGGCTGGGCATTGAAAACATGGCTACTCTTATGGACAAGTATGTTTCACCAAACAACATCCCCAACCTGGTAGTACCCAAGGTAAACCCTTCGATTTGGGGTAATATCCCTGCAAAAACAAAATCAAGAGACTTGAGACTGCGAAAACTCCAAAAGCCTCTAATTAAAGGTTTAATAGCAGTCACACGCTGGATCACATTCTAAAGAATGTTTAAATGTATTTTTTAATTTATTTATATCAAATTTTAGTTCATGCAATGGTGTTGAAAAAATATTCTTAAATTCATCATCGCTCAAATCAGAAAATGGAAACACTGGGTTCAAGCATAAGGGATAATATGACCATGACAATCCGTCTACACAAAGGCAAACAACAAAACATAGGGGTACAAGAAATACAAAACATAACAATTAATATACTGTAATAACAAAGTATGTAACAAGTATTTTTGTTAAATGAGGGAAAAAATGATTAAATGAAAAGTTCACTCACTTAGTTCAGAATGTGCCTACCCTAACCAGACTTTAAAACTTCCTTAGGTCTTCTTTGCACAAGATCAAGTGTTTTTTGTTGTTTTTGTCAGTCATTAGAATACGACCATCTCGTGTCCATGCTGCTTTTACTTTCTCAGAGGTTCGTACGTGTGCAAGCAGGTCTTGATTTGCTTTCGTCAGATCTTCCTGGATGGACTTCCGCTTACCGGCGAGCTTCCGTCGTTTGGAGATTACTTCCGGGCGCTTTCTTTATTATGTAAACTTCGCGATGATTGGGCGTGGCAGGTTCTTTTCTTGATGTTTCTGCCTGGAGCCATTTCTATGGGTACGTTCCAGATCATCCTTGGAGAGATCGACCTGGAGAACTTCAATTGCTACTTGAAGAATGATGTCATCGGTATCTTCTTCACTGCGTTCCTCGAAGCTAAAGAACAGGAGACAATTTCGCCTGGAGTATTGCTCCTGTTAATCTGCTCGTGTTAATTTTCAAGATGGTTTTGGACGTTTGCGATCTCCTTCGACTTGCTGTCTGTTACGATTTCGAGATCGAAGATTCTTGCCTGTTGAGTGTCGATGGTTTCCCTGATGTCATCTAGTTGTTTGTTAACGCGCTCTTCCACCAAGTCGATGAACCTTTTATCCCGAAAGATGTCCTGTATCACTGATGCCAGCAAAGCTGATTTCTCTTTCTTCTTCCCCCTTGTATTCATTTGGGCTTTGTCTGTATCTGCCATGGTAACCGTTAGTTTCGGTAGAGCTGGATTAGATCACCAACAATGCAGGTTAAAGTGTCCACAATAAAATTCTGGGTAGCAGCAGACTGGGGCGATAAGATTATTGTAGTTGACCATCAGCGCCGACAATAGATGTGTTCACTTCATGCCTCATTAAACTGCAATACCATGGCATAGAAGTATACAAACTAGGGGTTTATCGGAAATACAAAAAAGCAGGTTGGAAACAAAATGTTGCTAGTTTGGGACTATCATCACTTTTGATCCTCTGAGTGGTAGTAATAAACCTAGTCCAAAGTCCACTATTTCACGGATTTGATGCAATAAAACATGCTCCTGGTTGTAGTTTGAGGCTTTAAAAAGTCTTGACTAAAGCAAGAGTCAGAAACATATACGGAATGTCAAAATACTCACAAAATAACAGAAAACACAGTGCCAAAATCATCCAGATTCGTTGTTCTAATGTACAAAGGGCTCACAAGCACTGCGTGCAAAAACCAATGGGATTTGGTGCATGATGAACATGGCGACGCGTGCTTTGGCACAAACAGCTGCCCATACTCACACAATCATGCAGAGTATAAAATGGCGTTTAAGGGTACGTTTATGCTCAACTTTTTCTGGCCAGAATGAGGCATTTGTTACGCGTTTAGTTCAAAACATGGTTGCGTCCTTTCTCATTTTTGTAGAATCTCAGAAAAACGGCGATCATAATCGCCGATGGTAAACTCAAAAAAGGTGCGTTTTGGATCGGCGATTCTGCAAAATCAGCGATTCCGGGGAAGCATAAACGCACAATCATTTGTAAACGCGTTTGAATGGGGTCAACGTAGCATCCAGCTGCAGAATCTGCACTGCACTTCTCTGGCTCCTCCAGGCATGATTCTGGCTTTGAGCCAGAATCATATGCCTGGATGAGCCCCAGAAGTGAGCATAAACAGTACACCGTGGAACTGCGATTACGATGAGCGTTTACGATGAGCGTTTCAGGAAGGGACCTAGAAAGGGCTCGCAAGCACTGCGTGCAAAAACCAATTTAGTGCATGATGAAAATGTGGTGATGCGTGCTTTGGCAAAAAAGGCCGCCCATACTAACACAATCATGCAGAGTATAAAATGGCGTCTAACATGGCCCCCTCGACGAATTTTTAAAATCAGACTTCGGGAGGCCCTGCGTTTGGCCAGCCAGCATACGCTTACAAAATTGCAAGGGGAAAAAAGGACGGTAGGGGGGCGAAAAGCGGTCTAAAAAAATGACGTCATAGCCGATACGTGTGTTAACTTGGCGGAAACTCAGCAGAATTCGTATAGTGACCCTAGTTCAAACGCAATTTACTCAAATATTTCTGTGATAACATATAACGTGTTTGGTATCATTCGAAAGGGCACTGCATTGCGGTCAGTTTGACACCGTCGTCATCTGCGCGCATTAAACGCGCTATTACGTAATGCGTAGTAAATTCATTATTTTTGGCGATAACTTTGCGCTGACGTCATTAAAATTGACCAAACTTCGCAGATAGTTATCACGCATATGGATACATGTGTCTGCTAAGTTTTATTGACGTAGGTATTTTAAAGCAAGTTGAAGTTATTTCTCAATTTTCTTGAAAACTTCATATTTGGAGGGCATTTTTCGCAAATTCGGTCAGCGTTAGGGTATATAATTTTGCATTTGGATGGAAAGGGCATATGTTAAAGTATCTAAATCCAAAATTGGTAAGGGTTTGCCAAGACAGAATAGATATACGGCCACAGAAAGAAAGCCAATTCCCAGAACTTTAGAGGGCGCTATTTATGTTTTGCATAAACATCCAGAGGTAATAGCTTTAAATCTAGATAAGTCGGAAACTACAACATGTTTCTCAATCCCCAGATTTTCCACTCTAGATGGAAAGTTAAGGGAATTTCAGTATAAACTTTTACATAACATCATATTTTGTAATGATAAATTGTATCTTTTTGGATTAACACAGTCAAATGTAAGTTCCTTTTGTAGAAAAGAAGTAGAAACCTATCGTCATATCTTCTTTGAATGTTCTGAAGGGACCAGAATATGGAATGAGATGGGAAACAGTTTAAAGATGTTTCAGTTTCTTAATATGCAATGGATTGATGTGTTGCTTGGTTTCAGAAAAAATATGAAAGATAATATATTGTTAAATCATGTATTGATTATGGTCAAATATATGATTTACAGTAATCGTAAAAATGGAAAGTTCCCAACTAGTAAAGAAATATGTAAGGCTGTAGAGAACTCAAAAAAAGTTGAACATGAAAAAGCAAAATTAAAGGACGAACTGCCAATACATTATCAAAAATGGGAAAATTTTACCCCTTAAGGCAGGGGAACTGATTGTATATATCGTCGTGTGCCCGGCAGAAGGGCGTAAACGCCTGTGCGCACGAAAAACCGGGATTCGAGAAAATCGCGTTTGAAGATTATGCTCCTTTTGGGAACAAATTTACGCTAAAGCGGTGTTTTTCTTCCCGGCAGAAGGGCGTGAACGCGCTCAGCGCGTAGTAATGCAATGGAAGAAATAAACAATACTTAGAATTATTAATAAATTAGACTAAAAACTAAGATTATGATAAAGTAGCTTTAAATAAAATATGTTGGATTTTATTCTTCAAAATCTGCATGTCATTCGGTACCATAGATCAATGTGAATGCGAACAGAAATAGATAGTTGTTCCCCAAGTATTTATCATTTGTCCATATCTTTCCAACAAACTTCCTTTAAATATTCAATCAAGTAGTTAATTGCCACTATTTAAAGTATGTTGCCGATCGTTATTTCACACTGTCTTGTTGTGTCTGTTCATGGGGGGGGGGGGTGACTGGTTTAAACCTCCCATACGTTTTTTCTTCTTTTTCTTCCTTAATATTTAGTTGTTGTTGTTTTGTTTTTGTTCCCAACTCTAGTATTCATTTGTTTTTGTGCTAGATTCACAAAAAAGATAATGGATAAATAAATGTTGTAATGTATTCGTTTAGAGTATCCATTAATTTGTTTAATTATTATACTATTATGTAGTTCTGTGTTAAATTTGTGTTTTGTAATAAATGTGATGTTATTTTATGTACCTGTTTATGTAGGGCTTCCTTGGAAAGCAGGCTATTATGCTGCATAGGAGGGCTGGGAGTGTATCTCATCTGAGCTTGATATATTAGATTCGAGTGGTCTTTATTTTTAATTAAAATTATAATCATGATTATTATAATTCTTTATTAGTAATAATAATGTTTTATTAGTAATAATGTTATATCACTATCATCATCCTCATCGTCAGAAAAATAATTATCACATTATCATCATTATCATCAAGCATATATACACAAATGAAGTACAAAAATGACACAAACATGCAATCTCTATTGTTTTTAAAGAAATTGATATGAATAACTTGCATATTATTCACTTTATTACTTTTTTGATTTCTGGAAAATGGGCCAATCACACAATGTCAACCAATAACCTGAAGCAAATGTCTTATTTTCAAACATTATATCAAAGCAATTTATCATCTATTTTAATCATTGTCTATTGTTAGATCTGCATTGTGGATTGCATTATTAAATCATTAATTAACACTATTCTATTTTTTCCATTTCTCATTTTTAACTCTTTATTTTCTTTAAAATGAACAAATGAAGTAAAGAAATTTTGTAAATCCATTCATTTTAACATTATGATAACTGTTTTCTGTAATGTTTCTGCTCTTATTTACAATTCGTTTTCACCTCATGCTTATGGATCACAGTCACCTCATATTCACAAATCAATCTCTCCTAATTTTTCAGGAAAATGTACATTCAAATAGTGTTAGCTTTTAGACGAGTAAACAGGTGAAACCGTAAAGACAGAAGGAAAATCCTGTTAGATATGCACAAAATGCAAATTTACAAGTCTTGCATAGTCCTTCATTTATGGAAAGGAACATAACCGGTATGATATTTTCTCATTAGTAAATAGCTCTGACAATTACAATTTTAGATTTTGAGCAAATGTAGATTCAAGGCATGAAACAAACACTCGGTTCTCAAGGTAGCACTTCTATGAGCTGGATATATTGTTTATGATTTCATAAACACTGAGCTCAATATCCTTACTGGTGTGTCCTAGAATATTTCTACACAATACCTTTACATCAACCAGATATGTTTTGTCTCTTTAAACAAATCTTACAAGACTTCCTTCGCTCTTGAAAACAAAGAGAGAAAACAAGTACCCAGTTCTCCACAATTATTGATTATCATACATGCATTTTTGCAGAAAGGGAAAAAATGAAATATACGGAAGACATTTAAGAAATTTGTCTTCTGTGAATTGAATGACTATTCTTACATGAGACATTTATACTCCTGCCTGTTAACATTTCACGAATATTTATAATTCCTCTTCTATTTCATTAACAAAATTTAACTCATACAATAGACAACCTAATCATAAGATACTATCAACTTCAGATTTATATTTCAGTAAATATTACTCAAATAAATAATTATGATTCCAAATACTTCAACACCTTGTCAACAAATATATTTCATGAACCTGATTATTACATATTGTAGAGTGAAAGTGTGGACTTGTCAAATTATCAATCTTACTCATGAATTTGCACGGTAGTTCAGGTAAAAAAAAAGAGAAGGGTAAGTTGTATTTCCTCTGAACATGACTTCAAAAATTTACTGTAAAGAAAGCAAACAGCGACACTCCCAGGAAACATCTAATTATGTAGCAGTACCAATAGCAACAATACCAGCTTCCAAAACCTTCATACATGTAGTTCTCTAGAGGTAATAAATATTTTAGGCCGAATGATTGAAACACAAAAAATTCCTTTATTGAGGAATTTCTTTTTATCCCTGTTGCTCCGACAGGACTTAACGATACACACTCCCGTCTATAACATGTACTTAGGACTCAGTCCCTTCACATATTATTTTGGGGTATTTGTACAACATTCAGGTAAAATCACCAATTCATATCACATTTGCATCTCTTGAAAGCATGTGCAGACTGTGCCAAGTTAAAGTATTAAATATGATCAAGGTGAAAGTTCAAAGGTCAATGGACTCTCCATTAAACCACTATGTTCTGTCAATAATTAACTACAACTTTGAGGTAGTATAACCATATTCGTACTACTTGAATATCTTTTGAATGCCCTTTTCAAGTGGGAATATAATGGATGAAAGGTCAAAGGTCCTTGATCACTCTTTTAAAACCTGCATTTTATAATATTAGCCTACAAGAATCCTGTCATGGATCACCTATCTTGCTTCCATCAAGTGCATTTCCATTTCACAACTGGTAGGCACAGATCTGTTTAATCTTCTGGATATTCTACTGCCATTTCCGAGGCTGGGCAGCCCTTTATCCTTGCCTTGCTCTTCTGTAAAAAAAACCCACAAAAGACACATGGTATACGTAAAACAGTTAGCACGCATCTTATTTTGACCGTCTATAACTGACTTGTACAGTGTACTAATCTTTCTTTACAATCTATCATTACATCCATTTTTACTGTATGCATATCCAAGTGATTATAATTAGCCTTTTTCAGTACGTACATTCTAAATTTTCTTCAGATAATTTCATTTATACCTGACATCTAACATTCATTTAATATTTTACCTGATGCTCAAAGTCGAGGTAACAACTTACCCAGTAGTGATATCTAGGCCCTGTCTTACAAAGAGTTGCAATTGATCCAAATCAATCGCAAGTCCTCTAATCAATCGCAAGTTTGCAATCTCTAATGTACATAGTTGCGATTGAGATCATCACAAATAAATTGCGATTAATATAAACTCTTTGTAAGACAGGACCCAGATGGGCACATTAATTCTAAATACCAGTACATTTTGTGTTACTACAAAATACAATACCAGATTTATACATCTAATTATTTTCTCAATCTTTCATAAATACTGCTTATGTGTTCACTAAAACAAATTGTATCATTCAGAAATTTTTATTTAGCTCAAACGTTCACTGAAATGTTCCTCTTATTGTTCTGCTTCTATTAAAACCAACTTAACATCAGGGTGGACTTCCCCTTTATGATATTTTCATGTTCATGTTAAACACATATTCCCCTTTAATGGTTTATTTCAAGAAAAAAAGAAAACATTATTTTCCTCATCAAACTTAACAGCGGCATTTTACATCACTGCTCTGATGGTTATTTTTTATCTTATTTGTGGCTTTAAAAAATAGAAATAACATGTGTACCTCGTCATAATCAAGCTCCATTGGCTTTTCATTGCAAAGATGAGATTATGTGACAATGGTAACAGCAGTGTAAAGCTGAGATGAGCTGCCAGGAGAAACTGCTCTGCTGGTGTTAACCTATCGAACCAAACATACATTAGATATTTATATCATATGTCTCAATAATCCCTGTGATATGTAATTTCTGTTTTTCTTTTTTAATCTCTATGTTATGACATTAAATAGGTTACTGTGGATAAAGAAATAGAAAAATTAACAAATAAAAAAGTAAGTTTATACAGCTGATTACATTTTTAAGACAAGTGAAGCATTTTGTTCAAATTTTGAGATTGCAAAGATTCAAAATTACCAGAAATCCATCTATATTGATGAGGGTGTCACTGGGAACTCCGGTGATGTTCATCTTCAGGGAAGTGTTGGGCTAGGAGTACTTGCAACATCTGAATACAGTGATAGCTGGCTGATCTGGAAAAAAGAAATAAAAACACAACGTATTACAAATATAATCAGTTTTTTCAAAAATTGTCATTGTTTATTTGTGTGTTCTTTTTTTTCTGGAATAGTAAGAGGGTTTTGTTCTATCAGGATAAAGGAATAAAATATAACACCTATTGAACATATAAAACTCATTTTTCAGCATATTAATCATTTACAAAGTCACATCTAGGGACTAAATAGATGTTTTTTTTAAAGTTTTTTTAATACCAATCTTTAAAAAAAATTAAAGAAATTACCTGCTCCTTTCCATTTCCTCCTCCTCATCATCATCAGAGGTGGAAGTGGCAGCACTGTCATCAATAGTCAACACAACCCCATGCCATGTCACCTTCCCCTTGGCATGCTGACTTGAGTTCCCATCTTTGGTCTTGAATTGATCATTGGACTTTATTTCTCCAATGACAACCACATTTTGCTCCCATCTTCCCATTCGACAAGAATGTCACTTGTTAGGTCCATGTTGATCTGTGAGACAAATTTTAAATATAGCTGTATACATTAGAATATGGCTGGAAATGCTATAATCTAAACCTAGGCAAACCTGAGAACATAATTTAGGGAATGAATATCAAATATCTGTATAACATATATGTATCATCGTATAAAAAAAAAAGTGTCATCATATATTGAAATATGGTACAATACACATTTCAAAAAATATTTATGGATTTGGGTTAACAAAATTGAAATTAGATTTCATAGATCTAGAGGTCTACATAAGTTTTTTTCCTCATTTCTTGGTCCTGATTGCCAACTGGATCCCCCTTACAGAATGCGCATATTCTTATGTCGAGAAGTGTTATGTTTTCCTGTATGCTTGACTGTGCCTGTTGTAAATCATACTGTATGGTAATACATGTACAATGATGTGATGCTAGTAAAGACTTCATTACTGTGTCTTGTTTTGACTTGATTGAGATCACTCACTTTAATATTCACTTACATCAGTAGTAGCAGGCACTGGCACTATTGGTCACTGTCATGTCTATGATTATGTTTGGATTCATTTATGAAATGAAATGTCCTGGGATATTTCCATTTGAGCTAGTAGTTAGTTAGTTATTAGACTAACGATAGACTTGGGGCTTTCCACTGCTACACGGCATGAGGTCTAACTAACTGTAATGAGTTTCACTCACAATCATAGCCTAGGTCTAGATCTATGTGATTTGTGTTCTATTTTAAATGTAATAAAACAACTTTCCTGAGAATTCAAAGAAATGCACAATATTAATTTATCCAGAGACTAGTTCACATATGAATCGTTTAAGTTTGGTCCCAGACGTAAACAATCATATCTGATAGATACACGACCGACAATAACTCAACACACACAAACACATACATGACAGACACAAACCAAAAACAAACAAAAAAGTGAACTAGTGGGACCGATCTAACAAAATCGGTACAATCAGTCAGATATATTAGCTGATTCTCAACATTATGCCCACATTCAATCAACATAATGTAATAGTAACATTTTTTTTGTCTCAAAATGATGACAAATTTAACTTTTTTCTTGGTTTTTAAAACAAATAATTGCAAATACTTACCAAATTCGGGAGTCACAGCAGATTACAAAAGTCCAATGGCAACCGTCCGCCGCGTATAAATTACGTCACGCGCGCGTTCACGACCTTCTGCTGGGAAGACTTTTGATATTTGGCTGCCTACGCCATTTTCATATTGGTGTATTACGTAACAATTACGTAATTATATGAATTAAAAAGCACATCATTCGAAAGGTCTTGAGAAGATCTACACATTTTTACCGAAATTTGAAAATCAAAAATTTCCCCAAATTTTGAGTTAACGCCCTTCTGCCGGGCACACGACGATATATTGTAATTCCTGTTTCCTGTTCACTCACTCACTTTCCCATCGATCCGGACATTTATCTGCTATCGTGTTTGCTTGTTTTTTTATATTTCATATAAAATAACGGTATAGTTTAGACCTCCACTGATACAAGACCCTTATATAGTTATAATGAAAAATGCACCGTATTATTATATGTAAATATAACACATTTTGTCATCATGGGTTATGAAGCAGCACCTTCACCTTATACTTTTTGTTTATAAAAGAAAATCTTTGTTCAGATTGCTTAATTTATATTGAACTAATTAATTTGCATATTATGTTGTAAAAATTGTTCCTTTTTATAATGTTGTATTCAAGTACTACCGTCACCTTTTCCTTTTTTTAAAGGAATTGGAGCACATTCTGTACACGTCTTGTTTGAATGTGTACTATATTAGTTTGGATACTTATGGAAAATATTTTTTAAATATGTCTGTGTTTATAATGTATGAGACAATGTACTACATGTATGTTTATACTGTAAGAACAGTTGTGTTCCTATTCATCATTTTGTATAATTATGAAGATCTGAATAAAGGCAAAAAAGCTTTAAAAAAAAAAAAAAAATTGAGCGTGAAATTTGACATGGCTATGTGCAATTGTGAGATAAAAATACTGTGAGATTCAAATACAAAACGGAATTTATATGAGAAAGTTATGGCAGTTTTAGATTTCTAGGGGTCTATTTTTCAAGAATTTGAGAGATTGTTGATGGAGTCGGTTTCAGATTTAAATTTCGAGTACGAAGATGGCATTTTGAAGGTCATGTTATGCATCGCAGATAAAAGAACATCTCTTAGACTATCCAGAGGAATTTGTTAGAAGTTTGTAGGATCTAAGATAGTGGAGATAGGACGGAAGAAAGAAAGGCCTTAAAATGAACCAGAAACGGACAAAATGGCTCCTGGACGATTATGCATGAGTGATTTCGAAAATCGAAGAATGTAGTGACCTTGATGAGATGTTAGAGACTATGCCTATGAAATTTGAAAGGAAACGGACATGAGAAAAGCACCTAACTAGGAATAGCAAGCACTGTGTGCAAAACGAATGCGATTTCCTGACGATAACCAGGAAAACAAGAATATTAATGGGGCAGAATGTGAACGAAAACAAGGCAATGACGACGATCGCCGTTGCAATAAATGTCCCTCCAGTGCTTTCCAACAGGGGTGTGTCTTAGTTTAAAGATAAATTTGAGTTCTGGTAAAAAATAATAAAAAATCTCACAGAATCAAACGAAACTTACTCTGAATGTTCAAGATTACAAATAAATGTCATTTGCCAAACAATGTTGGTAGAAAATGTATACTGGCTAAGTAACAAGATAAGACAATCAAGGTGTCGGGCCCCGACACCATTTGTGTGGTCCCATATACATCTTTCTGTGTACAGTGCTTGTTACTTTACCAAGACTGGGCCAAATTTATTATGATTTTGATGACTCCAGAACCTTGCAGTACACGCCAATACTTACATGCTACATGATCAACCTTTTCTGATCCATTCCACACCTTTTCTTTCACAATGCAATCGCATGACCAGAACTCAACTTTATCTTTAAATAGGCCGACCGCGCGTGGTTCTATAGCAAGTACAAGGTTTTGTATTGTTCGGTAAAAGGCAGAAAAACAGGGCAAGTGTCAATTTTGCATTTGACATACAACAATATTTATGACAGATCGGTAAAAGGTTATTATGCTAAACCCTTTTCAGTGTTTATTATAATAAGATCATTCGTGTAAATTTCTCACATACAAAAATTGTGTATGTAATTTCAA
Source organism: Strongylocentrotus droebachiensis (assembly GCA_035222895.1). Lineage (NCBI taxonomy): Eukaryota > Metazoa > Echinodermata > Echinoidea > Camarodonta > Strongylocentrotidae > Strongylocentrotus > Strongylocentrotus droebachiensis. The sequence continues at coordinate 24,296 of JAVYIG010004596.1, read as the reverse complement.
ATATGTTTCCACAGTCTGAATTAAGCAATAGTTACGAAAACATTAAAAAAAGATGCCCCTTTAAAGAATTCTTTTAAAAATTGTCAGATTATTCTCCCTTTGCAATTAGCCTGTCATGAAGTAGAAACTTCCGAGTGATACTGCTTTGCAGCGCTCTATAAACTATATTTGATATTGTGATTCAATATTGAAGTACAAGTATGTATTATGTTGTTTATTTTCAGTACCAGATGAAGAAAATGTCAAACCAATCAAGACGGAATGTTGTAAGAAAGTTGGAGTTAAAGGAGGCAAACTTCAGCTAGATTCCTTTGGGATTGAACTTGAGATCCCTCCCGGTGCAATTGACAGTGAAGAGCCACGTGAAATTTCTCTTCGTGTCCTGACAGATACTTCTAATCTTGGCAACAGCAAAAACGAGATGTCAGTCTGCTTTGGTGTACAGTGTTTGGCCCCTGATGACTTAGTCCTTAAGTTACCAGTGACTTACACAATACCTCACTGTGCTGTACTTAAATCATATTCCAGTGTACAGGCAGTCTTGTACACAGGAGAGGGAAAATACACACCCGGTAAGTACATTTAAATCTTATTATGTACATATTGCTCCGATTGTCTCATTTTCGCTCGCGTGAACATTGCCAGCACAAACCACTGACCTCTACCTCCTGAACGGATCATCGCACATTCCCATTCACTATACGTTACGTACTAAAAGGCTGTATTGTCTGACCGTTCATGAATATTCATGTTTTTGCTAAACTCGGCAAAATGTTTGCTTTTACTAAATGGAAAAATTACGGTGGGGGGTTGGATGAAATGGACAAAATGAAATTAGCAGAAGTGATCTATGATAATTCATGCTTTTTATGTTTCGTGTGCTCGACCTATAATCTTCAAATCGCTTGGTAAACTGAGTCCAAAGTTAGACTTGTTTCACATGTGTATTATAGGCAATGACGAGCTTGCAACCTATTTTGAAAAATTACGGTGGGTGAACTTTCAAAAGTCAATGAGACATGAGGGCTCCAATGAAAGAGCTAGTGATAACGTACGTCGGGGTGGATGTGCTTTTCGTTTAAACAAAAAATGAATTTTTAACGATTTTTAAAAAAAAACGTCCATAGGCTAACATGTTAGGCTGCTGAACCTGACCATGCTCTGACGATAGGGGTCGTTGTGAAATGAGACTAAACGGAGCCATATGTGTATGGGGTATTGGTATTTATTGAATGTCGTTAAAGGGTAATCCATCCCTTGTAATAAGTTCGTTTGTATGAAAGCAGAAAACTAGGATAAACAGAATAGCGAAAGTTTGAAATAAATAGGAATAATAATAAGAACGTTATGAACGATTCAAATAGTGAGATCACTATAAGTCTATGCGAATCCCAAATTGCCAGATTGGTCGGTGGGTTATGACGTATTCGTGCCTATAACTCTCCCGCTTGTCGAGCACAAAAATATCATAAATTTGTGATTTTTTACTCAATAAATATTACGGATAACATATCATGACAAATCCTCTCAATTAAGAGAAAAGACACTCCTGAGTCATACATGTACAAGCAAATTAAAATTTTACTCATTTCGCCTGTTTGAACGAAAGGGAAAATTGTCCTCCACAACAACACAGAGACCTTACTGATTCAGCAAATTTGAAGAGCCTCCAACTATTGTACTGAATATGAATAACTTTCAGAAATTCATAAATTTCTCATCTTTTATCTGATTTCATTTAAACGTTCATCAATCTACAAATATGTTTTTTTCTTCATTTTAAACCAAGAGTCTGAGAGTCATGAATCAATAATGTCACTGGGTAGCAAAGGGTTAATCCATCCATCGATATGTCAGGTAACCCCCCCCCCCTCCTCCAATGATGCATGTACCCCTCGATGTATTGACCCACTCTATGCCAGTGATACTCCACATAATTGCAACATATGTTTATTTATCTATCTATTTATTTTCGAATCAAGAGATGGATTGCCCTTGTCAGCTTTAAGCCATTTTTTTAAAGGGGTCCAAGCCAAAATAAAATAGACAATCAGAATAATCTATACATGAACACACACACATATAATTTGAACAATATAAACATAGACTAAAAGTATACTATCTACAACAACAACAATAACATCAATGTGGAAAACATCTACAAAAAGGAAGAATATGTCCTAACAGGGTAAAAGCGGTTAAGGGAGAAGAGGGGGGAAAAGGAAAAAACATGTAGTGGCAATTGGGAGTAGTGCACACACAAAAATGTCATTGAACTGGGGTGGTATTCTGAAAACTATGTTATCATATTATGTTAGTTAACATAATTGGTATTCAGAAAACGATGTATTTCCAAAGCTATGTTAACATAGGTTTTTGCGGCAAGATGCAGCTCGCATACTCATAATCCTACGTAAACCTGAACACAGTTTTCAAAAACAGATTTTCAAAACAAATATGTTTGAAGTCGAATATTGATGAAAGAATACTAAATTTACGTTCTCTGCGTACAACAGACAACCAAAATTATGTATTCTTTCATTAATATTTGTCTTCAAACACATATTTGAAAGGAAAACTCTGCAGAAGTGTGTCTTAAATGACATTCTCTTTCACATTATGATACAATTTAAGTGAAATTTTGCCATAAATTTGTTGGTAAATTTGGGGCTCCCAACACTTTCGAGGGTCTTTGATACAGTTTTCAGAGTATCGCTTTAGAGGTATGTTAAAGATACTATGTCCCTTTTGCAGCCAACCTCAAATTCTGTAGAACTTTGCAGGAATTATGAATATGTCATGTATGTCCTATCTGTGAAATTCAAACGTTAGCAGTGTCCTAATATTCAAATTATGCAAGGAAACCCGTTTATTTGCTAGACTTCACTGTCAGACACTATATTGTCAGTATTGAGTGACTGACTGGCTTTTTCTTCTTCTTTGGTAATAACATACATAAAATGAGCTGTAAAGGATTTGTCTACATCAATAACTCACTTCTTGCAATGGCCAAAATTAAACTGATTACATCTTTACGCAGCATAAAACATACGACCATTCAGTGCAAAAGAAGTAACAATGTCAAAGGTTAACATTGTTAAAGATAAAGGTAAGTTCTGGTAACACGATTGCATTGTGAAAGACAAGGTGTGGAATGCATCAGAAAAAGTTGATCATAAAGCATGTAAGTATTGGTGTGTACTGCAAAGTTCTGGAGTCATCAAATTCATAACAAATTTGGCTCAGTCTTGGTAAAGTAACAAGCACACTACACAGAAAGGTGTATATGGGACAACACAAATGGTTTCGGGGCTAGTACTACTTGATTTCCTTATCTTTCTATGCTCATTACTCAGCCAGTATACATTTTCTTCCAATTGTTTGGCACATGACATTTATTTGTAATCTTGAACATTCAGTGTAAGTTTCGTTAGATTCTGTGAGAATTGATTTTCTTTTTTTAACCAGAACTCACGTTTATCTTGAATATGAATGAACCCACAATGACTCTTTTCAGATGTATTTGCCTGTTCTTATCATTGCATTACTTCACAACGACGTTTATCCCTCGCTTCAATGAATCCTTGAATTTCCTAATTCTGTCCTCCACAATTGCTGATTACAGATGCAGTTGAAAATGAAAGAATCATGTTGTCGATGTCTGGATCTGGAAATAGCTGCATCATCAGGAAAGACGTACTCAAACTGAAGATGAACCACTTTTCATGGTCAATTATTAAATTCTTCAGGAATCTCCGTTACGTCAAAGGAAAGAAGATGTGCTGTCGGGCATTTAATAAAGAGGACCTAGCCCAGGGGAAGAAACCTGTCATTGTACGTGCACACCTCTATGAAGACCTCAAAGGAATTACCGAGGTAAATTATTGTTGCAGCAGTTAAGGAATCTGTATTGTGGCAAAGATCCACAGTTTTTTGTTCATACTTTTCAGAAAATAACTTATTTATTTGAGGAATCACCAATAAATATACAGCTAAAGTACTATTTTTTTCTTCTTCACATTACATTGCACGTGGTGTACAATAAAGGCGCACTGCCAAAATGTAGAGAATTTCTCCTACTTAAGAACCTAAGAACAAAATAATAAAATAAACAACAACAACAACGAAGCAGTTTTTCCCAGCCCAAATTCTACCACTCTAAGGTGTTCTTCATCTTTGAATTACGATTTAAGTTGCAACTTTGTTTCATTAAGAGAAATCGGTCAATAAAATTGCTGTGTTAAATTTGTTACTACTTCTTCAGATATTATTTTTCTTTTGCCTGGTATGTATGCAGCCCTGTAAAATTCGGTTTCCATTTTTTTTGTGATAGTTCATAAAACTCCAAGAAAGGGAACAAGAATTCATACCTGCCACTCCGGAACATCAGGTTGTTATTCAGACAGCAGAAGGTGATCTCGAAATGACCTGTTACGTAAAGAAGACGGTAGTTGGAGGACCTAATGTAAGTACTGTGTTTAAAGATTCTGGTTATTAACTGAATCCATGCATGGTTGGATGATCATGTATTTAGTTCTACTTGTATCAAGACATGCCGGTACACATGCCTTATAATTTAAATGTTTGCTGAAGATTTAAACATCTGATACGATGTCCAAATTGCGAATATTATGAACTTTGTCTAAACCAGAGCTTCTTTCTTTACAAAAGAGAAAATCGAAGATAATTTCTGTGATTTTCAAAGTGGTTTTCCGGCTTTTGTACAATTGTGCGTATTAAAAAAGTACAGTTTTAACAAATATTGCGAACTCTTTTTATGCACTTATTGGTCATCAATCATGGTCTCGGCCACCAAAAGGCGAGGAGTTCGTCCATCTGTCGTCCGTCATCTGTCCCAAATTTTGCCCGCAAGACTCTTTTGTTACAAACAAATTAGCGACTGTTAATCTAAACTTGGGTCAGATATGCACTTGGGGATGTTTGTCTTATGGTGCTGTTGAGGGTCAAATGCTAAAGTCGAATGTAATTTGAGGTCAAGTGTTAAAGTTGCATGTACATGCAACGATCTCTTGTGAAAAATAGTTTTTGTCACGCCAATTGCACCCAAAGGAAAATCTGGACATTGCCTTGTCTTGATGCATAATGCTGTTTGCTAGTGTGCAATTTAGACTACATCCATCCGAAGATTAATAAACATTGAATTCAATTAATGATAATAATGACAATACTACTACTACTACTACTACTACTACTATTACTACTACTCATAATAATACAGTGCTTATATGGTGTATATCGCTGTGATAGCTTCTGTATGCGCTAAGAAAGAAAGAAAGGAAAAGGAAAATGGATGCTGTAATTGCCCTCCTGTAGATCAGTCACAATGCTTTTTAAACAAGTTCATTTTGAGAATACTTTTAAACTTATAACTTGTGGATGCTTCCTTCATATGAGATGGTAGGGTGTTCAAAGTACAGGGGTAGCATAAGTAATTGACCACCCCCGAAAACCTTGTTGGGAACAACTGGACTTTGCAAACTATTTTTCTCAGCTAATTTCATATTGCTCGAGGGTGCATAATTTACCAAGGACTCATTATTGAAACACTGATAGATCAGTAACAGTATTTTGAAAATTATGCTCGATTGAAACTGTTTTAAGACGGGTTATGTCAGAGTATCATTTACTTAGTTCGGGTTATCAATCTTGCGGCGAAGTTACCATCTCGGGATCTGTATTATTTTAATCATAATTTGATTCTGAATTTGGAAAGGTAGGAATTACTTTTCCAAGTTCTCGTGTTGCTCAAAATGGTAACTCGAGCTAAATTCAGGACAATAATAGGGACTTTTAGATTTACACGACGAGAAAGTGGACCGCCACGTGTGACATCCTTTTAAGGCACTGCCGTGCACGGTCCAGACGCCCAGTGCCTTAACACAATGTCACACGCGGCAGTCCACGCTCTCGTCGTGTAAATCTAAAAGTCCCTTATGTCTAATAAACACTTTTAAAGCTGATGATTGACACAGGATAAATACAATGTCGCTCATAAAGTTGAAATATTTTTGTTTTACCCAAATTTATGGAATTATTTTAAAAATAACTCTAAAAATAATAGATAAACAGAAAATGCAATAAATTGTCAATAATTTATTGCATTTTACCCTGGTCCCCAACATAAACAAATCCTCTGGACGGCCATGCATTATGGCTCAAGGCATGGGCACACAGAGGATTTTTTTAATGTTGGGAACCGCGGTAAAATGCAATAAATTATTGAAAATTTATTGCATTTTTTTTTTTTTTTTTAATTTATGGAAACTGCCCCCTACCCTAGCCCCCGCTGCGTACAGTCATGGTTCAGTGACAAAGCAATGGCCTCGTAACTGTGAGGCCCCAGGATCAAAACCGTGTCGATGTGCTATATAAGTGTCCTTTTGTGGGGCATTAATCCTCATTACTGTCATTTATGACTTAAGGGCGTAGGTCCCCTATTTGATAAGCATAGTAGCCTACACATGATTTAGCAGTCACGCAAAACACACATTGTCCAATTAGTATTCAATAAAATCTGAGAATGTATACTATTATCTAGCTCTATTAATTTTAAATTATTTTTAAAATAATTCCATAAATTGGGGTAAAACAAAAATATTCCAACTTTATGAGCGACAGTGTACAAGAGAAGTTTGATCACCAAGTCTTCTGATGACCTCCGTTCACTTTTGTTTGGTAAAGGTCGTCTCTTTTGAAAAACTAATGGAAGGAACCAGGATCTGTGAGCCCTTTCAGTTGGACTTCACCGACCAACCAGACATTGTTGTAGTGTCACTGAAAATAGGACAAAATGAGAGACTACAGGTCGATCTCTTATTTCAGTTGGATTTCTCAACCCCTCAGAGGAGAGCGAGAGCTTCACAATATCAAGGTATTTAGGTATAAAGAGGTTAAGACGAAACATTAATTTTTGAGATTTCTTCTTCTGTTATATTAGTTGGAAAAAAGTCATAGTAGAAATGTCCCCTGAAAAGGATTTGTGACTGATTTAATATAGGTTCATAATTTAATGAATGATCCATATTTTTGAAAAGGGTTGTAGTCTGTAAATTAAAACTCAAAAGTCGTTCTTGTCCTTTTCTTTTTAAGCTTTGTTTCTAGATGAAATTTTCATTTAGGTGCAGGATATTTCACATTTCCTAAACTTGTATGAGATTCAGAATTTATAATAAATTTACTTTCCGGATTTTTACTGTGTGAGTCAGAAAAAATACACATCTATATTATGCCTATTGAGTAAATTGTAAATGTGAATTTATGTGGTACATGTGTGCATTTGTAGAATATTTACCCCTTTTTATTTTGGTACCATATCATGGAATATTTTCTGGTTTGCTGCACAAAGGTCAATTTATGTAAAAACCAACATGTACCCACTGAGAAGGTCAGTAGTGAATCTCAGAAAGAAAAAAAAAAGAATGTTCCATACCACATTGGATTATCAAACCATGTTCAGGTTAAATTTCATGGATTATTTTAGATTGCATATGACCATGTGGTACATATACTGTCGGTTGTGATGGACTCTGATCAAATTGTCACTTCATAATCAAGCTTCAACAATAAATATTGTCCATTCTTGTTGTTGATTTTATAATATTATTAGTAGTAGTAGTAGTAGATGTAGTATTATTAGTAGGACTAGTAGTAGGAGTAATACAACAAAATATCATTACATAGTGTTTTTCAGATTTAACTAATACACAAAAAAGGCAAAGTACATTGATATTCGTCATACTTCTGTCAATGCTTCCTGTAACATTATAAAGGGAGGATCTTCATCTATTTCACAAAACATAACTAGAGAAGGTTGGTGGTATACATGTATGAAATTAACTATCCAAGAACCCACTATTATTATTATTAATAATAATAATAAACCCTACACATAGCAAGCTTCTCTATGTACCTGCCTTGTCAATCAATGAGTGGTACAATCCTGTAATTTTGGTGATAACTTACAGATTTATTTTTCTTTGATGGGGGGGGGGGGTCTCTTTAGATACCAATAGCAATGCTCTTCATAAAAAGCACACTACATAATACAGTTATTTGATACCAAAATTAGAAATAATAGTGCTCAAAACATATCTGTCACAACTAGTTTGAACTGAATCAAATCATTTCTTTTAGTCATTATTGGAAAATAAAATTTGTGTTCCTTTAATCCGAGAGCTTTCTAAAGGTAAAAGGACCTTTTTGTATTTTTCTGGAGGGAGGGGGGGGGCTGAAGACACCTTCCCGATAGCAAATCCCCTCAATCATCCTACATTTTGTTTCTCTGATGAACTCCGATACATCTTTTATACAAAGTTAGCCCTGACACTTCTTACAATTTTCATTTACTTCTAGCGCCATAAACATCTAAAATTGCTGCTATTATCATCTTTATTAGTAGTGCATGCAGTATAATTATGGTAATGAAGGCGTTGATGATATTTTTTTTTGTTAGAATTATTTTTGTTGGTATCATTATCATTGTTGTTGCTGTTATTTTTCTTAATATATTCATTATCATTATCATGTTATCATTATCTCCATCATCATCATCATCATTATTATTAGTTAGCTACACAGACGGCTCAAACAGGAAAATTTAAATCTGTAATCGATGCCACCGACTGAATTTTGAAAATCGTTGCCTAAAGTTCCCAAATGTAATGGTATATATGCTCACCAGTGTTGTTATGCATTTCAGAACAAATAGTTTGGCTGAAAATGTTCGTTTTGAGTAGGAAGACCCACTACGAACAATACAGTGAATTATGGTATATGTTAAGACCAACAGAAGACCAAAGGGGCCCTGATGTTGCTCCAAAGGGCCCAAAGGACTAGTAACTCGAGGCCAGTCAAGAGGACTGCTTAGACATATTTTCTGGACTAATAGGATTGCAGTAAATCCCTGTTTCGTTTTCAAAATACAATGATACATTGTGGGTATCTTACTGTTAGGGCCCAAACGTAACATGTGATTCAAGAGCATCAGAGTATAGTTATGTGATATATTTCTTTCTACATACACATGTAATTGTGTTATACTAAAGGTACTTCAACTAATATTACATCATATTCGGGGCACCTGAGGGGGTCCTAGGAGCCCTGAAGCTAAACAATGCAACCCAAAGGAAATGTGGGAAATGCACGAAAAACCGTGTATTTTACCGTGACGGACTAAAATATTCAATGATATGCTAATATGATGTGTTGAACCCATTGATGATAGATGCGGGTCGGTCAGTGGCATCGTTTTTAGAAATAAATTTTACTACGGGATCTGCAATATAATGTAGGTGAACACCTTTTCCCTGTTGGAGCCGTCTGTGTTCCTAACTACATTGCAATCATTTCATAATCAGTATTACGATTTATATTACTGTCATTACACCCACCCCCCTCCCTTTAGATCGATGGCAGAACCGTACTGTGAGGTCAGCTAAGCCGAACCCTAACGAATTGGATAGTAAGATGGTATGATTTCATAAAGTATCAACATTAAATTATTAGAACCCAAGCCAGGCCATCAAGTGATAAAAGTGATGAATAATATTATTCGTAATAAAAGACTGGGCCGCTTACAGTAAACATTTTTTTCATTTTGGAATCACCTAGGCTGTTTTTCGAAAATAGAAATCGAATACATCATAGCGTTCTTGTGTGTAGTTGTTGCTATTGTAGTTGCAGTTGTTGTTGTAGTAGTTGTTGTTGTAATGCGTGTCTGCTTTAATCAGAATACAGCCCCATATTTCTCATGATGACATCTTGAAAGATGAGGTGTCTAGCTTATGCTATGGTCACATTAGCCAAAAGTTGCCTGCTCGGCGGCCGAGCGGCGAGTTTTTAACCAATTCTGCCCGGCGGCTGCCCGGCCACCGAGCGGCGGCCGCCCAGGCACCGCTCGTTTTTAGGGCATCGCCCAGTCGCCGCTGAAGTTTTAGCGCGGAGTTAAAATTTGGGCGGCGCCTGCTCACTTTTCACTCGCCGCCCAAAATACGCCCGGTGCCTGGGCGGTCGCCGCCCGGGCACCGACCTAATCGCTGGGCGATGCCTAATTTCAGCAGCGACCGAGCAGGCTACTGATCGGTCGGTCGCTGCTCTGATTTGTGACCATAGCTTTACCGTAGCATAGAGGCTAAAACAACAAACAATTTGGAGGAAATGGAGCAAGGAATTCTTCATGTATATAGCAATCTTGTATGAAACGTGCACTCCATTTCAGTGGCCAGAGTTTTAACTCTTGACTTTAATTACTTTTAAATATCACTTGAAACATGAACTTCTACTCCAGTATGAAAATGTTTAAGGTCATCATGATAGAGACCATCGGTATTATCAACACTTGTTGGCTGGCTGCACCACACACCCGTTTTTGTCCTTTTGTTTTGTTTTTTGTTTTATATATTATGTAACAAATGTATTATGTAAAGGGAACCTTAATTACAAGCACAATGCTTCCAAGGTTTCCTCCTCATTACTGCAGATAATTGTTAGCATCATATGTATTTAATGACTTGCCATTACATCGTTTTTATTACTGTTGTATCAATCGAATATTATGTACATGTTTTGTTACCTTGTATATGCCTTACTTTGTAAAAAAAAATCATATGCAGTTAATGTGGAAATAAAACCTGAAAAGAAATGCCCACACACCTGCTCATTAAAGGGGAAGTCCATCTGCCCATTCTGCTCTTTTATTTCTTAGTTTAAAAAACCATTAATGTTTTTTACTTGTTCAAATATCATACTGCACTATTTGGTTTTCATTTTTTTCAAAATATACTTCCACAAAGAATATCATCCATATTTTCATTCAATAACCAAATTCATTCTCACAATACTCGGCTTTGCAACACATTTATGGAAGGTAAAAAGTTCATTCTCTAAAAAATCTGTAAGAAATACTTTGCCAAACATATGGAACACTCTACCTCAAGTCGTACGCTTATATAAAAACTGTTGAATGTTTAAAAAACAAATGAAACTGACCTTGTATTCTGAGTACCCTTAAATTAACCTTCCAAACTTTATTTGCCCCCCTCCAATTTTAAATTATTTCATACATGTTTTTGTAGTTTTTTGTCTTTATATTGTGTGTATCGCTGTATTTTGTGATATCTTTAACTAATATATGCTCAGTTATATAAATATTATAAATTATAATATTCGGGGAACTTTTTTTTATACAGGGCCACCTTGGGATTTTCCTTTGTTCTCCTATTTCATTTGAAGCTATTGTATTAACTTTACATTCTTTGTATGTATATATATACTTGTATGTTTATTTGCATGTGCTGTGTTTTTTATGAAAATGAAATGAATAAACGAAATCGAACTTAAACTTGATAATAATTTGCATTAAATAAACAGATTTTTTTGTCAGGGGGAATTGTCCTCGCGGGGGGGGGGGTAATTGTACTAAGAATATTTGTCCAGGGGTAATTGTCCTTGAGGCGGTGGTTGTCCTCGAGAGGTAATACTCCGGGGGGGGGGGGTAATTGTCCGTTGGGGAATATTCCCCTATTAATTTGCCGGGGGGTTGATCGGCCAGGTGGTAATAGTCTTAGAACCCCGGTAGAATGCGACCGTTCATGGGATTGTATTATTTGTATGCTTGAAAATGACACCTAGCTGGACTACTCCTCGAGAACGGAGCGTGTACACTATTACATGGATTAGCAGAAAGAGAATGCGTTTGTGGTACCTGACACTAATTAATCGTTCTATCATTTCAGTTTAAGTCTGTTCTATCAGGAAGATGAAAGTTTACATTTCGATTTTTCGTTAAATACTTTCATTAGAACTTTCACTTTGGAAATGTTTTATCCTGTACTTTAAAATCACCAGGATATCTTGCGTCTTTTTATTTTCCTTCAGCAATACGTTATGTGGGAATCTCGTGTGAAAGGAAACGCCCTCGTCATAGGCAACGCAAACTTTCCAAAAAAGGGAGAGCTCCCAGCAGCACCCCCTAGGCCTTGGGCAGACATGGATATATACAATATGAACAAGCTGTTGGCTGCTCTCGGATACAATGTTCAAACCGGTCAAAACCTCTCCAAATCGGTATGTCAAAATTTGTGACTTTTCATCAAACAATAAATTAACGGTGTATAACTGTAAAAGTTACACAAGCTACTACCCTGTGTGGGTAGTTCTGGTAGATTTGTTTATAATAATAATCCGTTTTTTTTATATAGCGCTCAATACACCGATCCAACGATGTGCCTAAGGGGAGCCATCCAAAGTTGCGACTGTGCCCGAACGCGTCGGGGCGCAGAGCAGGATATGAGAACAAAGGAGGCGCCTTTTTGCGCCCATTTGCGCCTTTTTGCGTCGGCTACGAGAGAACTCCAGTTGGTTTCCAGCTCATTAAAATCTGGCTATTGTTTGGAGTCTCTTTGTTACGAGATAAGCCCACCGAGGCGTGTCCCGGCGAAGCACTTGACATTTGTGAATGGGAGCTTAAACTTTGAAAAGCTTTTGCGCCCTTTCGCGCCCGGTCCGGCGCATTAGTTATTCATGTATAGTGCCCGCTTGTGTGTCCCTCTCGTCTTGCGAGATTTGACTGTGGCTACTGATTTGTTCTTATAATTATTTTACGTACATGACATTGGTTACAATTTTTGTTCTGATTGTTTATTTCCCTCTCGACATCGGAGTTCTGTAGGCGTTAACGTTGGCATGATTGTTCATTATTTCATCTCCTCCTGTTCTGTTCATGATTGTGTTAAATATCTCAATTTTAATACAAATGGATTTGTTCACGAAAAAGAAAAAAAAAATATTTTATACTTACCCTACTCTCTCTGACATTGTTTTTCTCATGCATGTTTTGACATTTGATTTGTTTCATATTACATTAAATTTTTGTATATTTCCTTTTTATAGCGATGTTATCGCATGTTTCGGTTTTCTTGTTTTGTTTTCTTTAATTTGTGTTGTATCTTGTAAACAATCCTTTCGTATGATCATTATAAATCATAATTCATAATTATATCATCAATCTGTTATTTTAATACAGGTCCTTTAAATCTTCGTTATATTAGAGAACGTATTTCAAAATCCGTGATGTTAAAAATGATCGGGGATATCGCAAAACTCGCAGGGAGATTACCAATTGCAAATCAACAAAGTAAATTATACCTAAATCGTAAGAAAAGAGCATGCATTACAAAGGAAGAATTAGTTTATCATTCTGCTCCAAAGAAACTTTATCGAATATTTCTTTGCAAAGAAGGGGGGGGGGGTTGAGGGGTTGCAACCGCGGCCAGTTTTAGATCTAGGTCATTGTTGTGAAGAATTAAAATACGTATGTATTGTGCTGAATTGGGGCCACGTGGTATCGAAAAAGCGAAGTGCGTTCTAGAACAAATACAGGCCATGACAATTCGTTGAATTGCTTCTCGTAACATTGTTACAGAACTGTCTCGCTGTTTAAATAAGGATCCATGTGTTGGTATCAAGTAGAAGACGGAATTTATAATGATTGCGTTATTTTGGGCCATTTTTGTTTTGTTTTGTTGGGGGGGGGGGGGCTAGCCCTTATTCTTCTTGTTCTACTGGGTCATCAAGAAACGCAAAAAGTGTTGAAATTTTCCGCAATCCCTTTAGCGCCGAGGGTAGAAAAGCCTATACAAACTCAGCTGGACAATAGCAATGTAATGTTGGTCAAACAATCAGGGAAAAATACTGAAATATTGAAAAGCGTTCTGTCATCAGATCAAAATAGGTCATAATATCATCAATCTGTTCTTTCACATGCAAGATCGATTTAAAAAATAGAAACGTAGGTTCAGTAAATCATCGCAATATCAGCTATTGTATTTCAAAACCCGTGATTTAAAAATGATACTTATAATCAAAGACATTGTAAGATTCTCCTTGAAATAAGATTATAGGGCGTTTATAAATATGTCATACGAAACAAACAAACATCTGCAAATTAAAGATATTACAAAAATGATACCCGTATTGTCGGGAGCCTGCATCATCAAAACGTTTCGGTAAAGATGGACGACGCTCTTTTTCGAAATGCACTCACCAAAATTCTGCTCGAATCATAAGGAACACTGTCTCCCTGCATAATTAATTTTACGAAAAAATGAATATCTGTATCATCGGGGAAATTGATATACTCTACCAGATTATCATTTGCAAATCAAGATTGTAAATTATGCTTAAATCGTATGGGACCTTGAATGAACAGAGCATACCGATTTAAGAAGGAAAAAAAGAATGCATGATCATGTTCGTTCTTTTCACCTCGAACAATTCGAATGAAAACATGAAATGAAAACATGAAATTTGATCGAATATTTCTTCTGTATTGATAGTGGCAATTGTCGTAACAATTTGCTGTCATCAATTGCTCGTGAGGTTTTGACGTTTCATTTTTGCTAGCTAGCGCTAGTAAAGTCTTCTTTTTGTTAACGTGCACTGTATATAGTTATAAGGCCTGAACACGTCATGTTCACATTGGGTGTTATATCGCATACGGATATTAGATTACATGTAACTTTTACAATCACTTTGTTATTGCAAAACAATGACAAAAGACAGCTCTTAAATTTGAGCAGCTAATAGTTGCTAATGCGTTTGAAGAGGGCTGCGCTCAGATTTGTGAATATATCGTTGCGTTTAGATCTATATATTTGTCCATTCAACATATAGTATTGAACTTGTTCTATTCTTATCGATGTTAGTTATTCTATAGCTTTACATAATTATGAGAGGTTTTTCATAATTATTAATGACATCCTATATAATGAAGTATTTATTATTAAACACGTATTCGGACTCCTTTTTGCGCAATTTGTCAAGAATTCTGAAAACTTATACATTTGCACGTTAAAAGAAGTAGACGCGTCAACATCGCTGTTGCATTAAAGTGAAATATATTCGATTGGAACTTTCTATTCAATATAGGTTACCAATTATCGGGCATTATTTTTCATTGTATTATTATTTAGTTTATTAACCCTTTGAGAGCGAGCCCGCGCACAGCGATTGTTTCCCCTGTGACGGAGCGATTTCGGTTACATCGCCAGTAATGGAAAATCATTTGGCGGTGCTTTCTACTTTCATTGCTCATTGCGCCTCATTCAGTCATGTTCATGATTTTTAGTAAATGTAAAAATGAAAGATCGGACTTTTTCCTTTCTAAAAATGTAAGTTTTGTTAATCATTACAAAAAATTAAGTCTGTTATTTTTGAGGGGAATTGCCGTCTTATTTTGCTGAAGCTTCACGTCTTTCCTTTTCAATACTTCACAATACAAATCGAGTAAGCACCGCCGCACAGTGGGCCAGGGAGGAACCAAAGTGCGCCAAAACTAAGTTTGGGTGATTTTGTTTTTTTCAATTTTTTTCTTGCCCAGTTGAAAGGTAATACATAGAGGAATACCTCAGTGAAATATTTAATTCCGGTATGCACAATAAGGATATAAATTTACTACTTCAAACAGCAAAATCCTACATATTCACAGTTTTAGTGCAAAAGTGACTTATTTTATAAATCTTTCAATTCAAAATTAAGTTTTTAAGTTATTGATATGAAATTGCTCTCACATATTCCTGATAGTTCATTTCGTTGAATGAATGGGTTAAAATTAATAGAAACACAATCTTCATGATATATTATAGGGTAATTTACTGAAAAATGGACTAATTATCCATGTTTTTTATAAATTCAGAAGAAATGTTTAGATCTCCACAGTGTACCGCTTAAATATTAATACCACCATTTCCTCTGATGTCTAGGCTTTAAGTTGATACCAAATTTGGCTGCCCGATCTTGCCCGTTGTTATGTTAGAGCCGATTTCCCTTGCCACATTGCCCCGAAAAATGTGGGGTTTTGGGGTCCGCGGCTGAATCATGATGGATTCGTGGTCATAAATCACGGCGCGAGGGGGCGCGTGACACTTGTTCTGACAGCGCGGACCAAAATAAACACATTTTTCGGGGCAATGTTGCAAGGAAAACGGCTCTAACATAATAACGGGCATAATCGGGCAGCCAAATCTGGTATCAACTTAAAGCTTAGACATCAGAGAAAATGTTGGTAATAAAATTTAAGCGAAAATCCCTGGAAATCCAAACATTTCCTCTGGATTTATAAAAAATAAATCCCCAAACATGAGTTTTGGCGCACTTTGGTTCCTCCCTGGCCCACTGTGCGCCGCACGCGCAGATCGGTCGATACCTCCATTCATTTCCCCATTGTCAATGATTGTCGTCTGCTAAAGCTCGGCCGATTATCAACCGAGCCATAGATAATAGGCCTAAGCCTTCGTTTTACATGGGTTTTCGACACATTTTGTAACTATATTCTGACCAACATTATGCCATGATCTACACTAAATGCCCTTTTTTTGTAATGCGCAAATCAAATATAGGACTATTTGGGAAATGAATTTTGAGATGAACATTGTTTTATTCTCGAAAAAGAAAATAATATTTACATTGAATGCTTTCGACTTCGTTTCTCATAACTTGAATTATTCATTTTGTTTTAGTTTTTGCCTCCCGCTTAATTTTTCTCTATCTATACATCTCTTAAAACCCTATTTTGATATGAGGTTGCTGTATCAATAAACTATTTATTGAATTGTTGTACGCATATTTGATTTGTTTTGTTTGTAATGGAAAGAGCTAAATCAATGACAGAGATTACAACAAAATCATAATTCATCACAATCATCTCTCTCTCTCTTTCTATCTATTTATCTATCTATATCTGTCTGTCTATGTGTGTCTGTCTCCCTGTCTCCCTTCTTCCCCTTCCCTCACTGAATACGTCAGGACTTTCGTGAAATTGGAATTGTGCTTCAGTGTGTTTTATTTCCGCATCGCGTTGTTGTTGAAAGGGTGTGGCTAATAAGGAGTTAATCGCCGTAGTGTTGGTAGTCTTTTATTTGTACGAAAATAAATGATATTGAAAATAAAGTAATTCATTACATGTTATGAAACAATAAAGAAAGAAGTGCAAACAACGTGAGAATTCAATTTATTTGTCTTCGTCTCCATCTGTGTTATCGTTCAACATATCGTGTCAATAAAACTTTGATAATCCTCGTTTCAAGATTAGTTCTGTAGATGGCATGTACATGTAAACCGGTACATCAAATGATGATGATGATGCTTACAATATTGTAATAAAATAGTAATGATAATAAACATTATTTTCTTCATCTTGCACTCGCTTTTCTTCATTGCCAGAAAACTTGTTTTTATGTTGCCTTGCATTTTTTTTCTTCAACAATGGTAGCAACCTTGCCCAGGAAAAGTCTCATATTCGTGGCTATACCGCCGGAGTTGCTCAAGACAAGAGTGATATTCCGTGGGGAGAGAGAGGAAGAGTAAGGGGTCGTTTTTCAGAACATAACATTTGAACATTTCATACGCCCGCTCAAACCAAGACCGGCTTTAGGTTGATCAAGATATTTTACTCAAACCTGCTCTAAAATGGTTACATGCCCTCGTAAAGGTATATAAGTTAGAGTGGTTGTTTGTATTATCATGTAGATTGACCTATTGACCTACGTTTAGGCTTACATCCTCTTCTTTCAAAACGGTAAACTTCCAGTGAGAGTAGTTACTTCTTTACAATCTTTTGTTCCTCTTAGGATGGGGGATAAGCCTTTCATAAAAGAGGTCCATCCATGAATGATTCGCTAAATTGGTCAAGTTTATAAAAATGAACAGCGTATTGTCATGTAAATACCGTACATCGATAAGGCTTAGATTATTATACGACAAAAATGCCACACCGGTAGGGTAGATAAATAAAAAAAAAATTAAAATATATATATATGCCAATGCCTGACCTAAAAAGATGACCTAACCCCCCCCCCCCCAATGTATTATTATTTTGTTTATTAATCTACAGTTTGTCCGAGAACGGTAACTGTACGTAGTCTGCAGGAATATACTCTATTTTAAAGTTTACAAATTCCTCAAGAAATTTATTAAAAAAAGCATTTTAGAAAATAGTCAAGAAGAAATCTCGATATAGTCCTTGGTCTTTCCGTCTTTTATAAGTTTTTGTTGTTGTTGGTGTTGTATTGTTCCCGAATGTTATTCTTTCCTTTAGAAAGGCATGTTTTATAATCCCGCTCTCTTTTTTCTATTCACCCCACTTTTAAAAAGAGCTATGGAATTATTATGATTTAAAACGCAGGTAAATCACGGGCGTGAAATAAATTATCGCCGTTCAACTGATGGTGAATGTTTGGTATTGCTTTTCCGACTGCTGATACCTTATATTTATTATAGGGAAATCCTGCGTACGCCACTGGATATGACATGAACTTGTATACAGATTGCAAAGCCGATTATACGCGACCAATTTTATTATACTTATTTTGCGAAAATTTGTCAAATTAGAAAGAGTATACAATTTTTGTTAATGATAGAATTAACGTAACTTGATCAAAAACGGTTCAGAAACAGCTGAAATATCAAAAAATACATCCGTTCAGATTTTCGTCGATTCATATCTATACTAACTTGGGGGAGGGTATGGAAGAGTGTTTAAAAAAGTCACTTTAGAATTATTGTTATTATTACCATTAGTATTGTTATAATGCATTTTATAAAGATTTCCTTTACTGATCATGACGCACCGTGAGTTCATTAATTACCAAAACAATGTCAAACTCTCCCGTCTGACTATTGCAAAGAACGGCATGAGAAGAAAAGACACGACGCAAAAAGAATACATAGAGTTTTATTTTAATACGATATGGGTTGTTTATTAGAACCAAGTCAAGAGAGGAGAAGGAAAAAAAAAGGATTTGACTGACAAAATATAAGTGCTTCCAAGCTCAGGCTGTGGCAATGTGCTACAAGTAGCGTGAATAATGATATTAAATTCATTAATTCATTACGACGCTAGAATAATATCGCGACGTGGAAATTATACAAGTATGTTGATAATCATTCAAATTGCAAACATACACAAGCGTCCCAAACAGTAATCAATTTTCCGACTATAACCGCATACATGTATTCATTCACTCATTTGTCTTTTACTTTTTCTTATTGGGGACAATCACCTTAAACCTTAAACAAGCTTCGATCCTGATGCAATAGGCAAACTATAATAAAATGAAAAGTCCTTGAAAATCTATTCAAATCTTAGAATTGGCCTTCACCTACGTACGCGTACGTACGTGTAAAATTCGGAAGCTTATGGTGAAAGGCAACTTAAAGAGATGGTTTATTGATTTCAAACTTGACTGAATTTGGTATCATTGCAATCGGAAAATTACACTGAGTATAATCATTACATTTGTGTAACTTGTACATTCGAGCGAAATTTATAAAAGTTGATTGAACTTGACGAAAAATCAACCCACTCAACGCCCCGAAAACATCGTAAGTCAGCTGATTTTTGCGGGCCGCTCAGCTGAAATGATTGACGACGGTGCGCGATGCAGTTTGGGTACGATTCACATGTATTGCATTGACTCTCGAGTACCGTACCTATTTATACCTAACGCTTGTGTACCTTCATCAAAATCCCCTGGAAATATAGATATGGACGGAGACATACTTGAGTATACTCCAGAAGGCTCCCCCATGGCATGGTTTTGGTTCTTAATCTGACGTTAGTCTAGATAAATGGTATATAACTTCCAAAAAGCGAGTGAATATATCGTCGATATAGCGTTCAAGTTTCCCGTAGCTAGTAGGTGTGCGTGCGTCCTCTGTGCATGTGTGTGCAATACACTGACCTCTATGCGTGCATCACATCTAGCGCAGCTTGCTAGCCAGCCTAGCCCGTAGCCCGGCGCTCGAGCTAGCCGTGAATCGCGAACCGGACTGATCTGTTTCTCTCGGTTTATCAGGTCCTATACGACTTAATTTATCAAAAATGTGAATTAATCTGCCTAATCAAACATTTTTGTAATGAATATCTGGACAATTCTATGTAAATTTGTCGCCTATTTTACTCCAAACGAGTCGTTAGGTCAGCATGCAAAAGGTCCTTTGCCTTCCTAGATCAGACACATACACGCTGAAGTGCCCTCAGAATATGTGATTATTTTCCCGATTTCTATGGTCAAGTGTGACGGAAAAAATATAAAATCAAACAAACATTTGTAGAAAGTATCATTTATTCAGTGTATCTCATTAAAAATGCCAAAAATAGAGGAAATATCACCACTGGCGGTAAATATACAAATTAACGTTAACCCCTATCTGAAAATTGCAATGGGTATCCAACATTGTCCCAAATGTGTGATGTAGGTTGTTCATATTGTGACGTCAGCGTTTCGCATGTAAAATAACGCCGTCAATTCACTTTGTGAGTGGGTTCAGGAAAGGGTAACAATATTGTATTTAATTTATTCCTCACAACAGTGAGGGCTTCAAAAGTACTTTGCTCATTTTGCTAATGTTCTCAGCCATCTGTAGAGGTGTAATTTGCCCACTTTCCACATTTCAATGAACCATCTCTTTAAGTTAAATATATCCAAACGATAAAGCCAAACACAGTATCATTTACTTCAAGAAAAAGTGAAAATTCCAATTACGACAGAAATCTGTGAAACATTTAAAACAAAATTAATTTACTTGTATACTGCAAGTCATTTCCATCACGTTTTGATTAATACTTCATCCCATTTATCTGATTTATTGATTTTTTTTTTAAATTAAATTTAATTATTGACCACCGTTGAAAACATTGAAACAAAAGATATATCAATATTCAATGACAATGTCAATATAACATAAATATAAACATGACATAAATTAAAATACATGTTTTCACAGCAATATACATTATTTAAAAAATAGTTACAAGTAAATTTAGTGTCAAGAGTTAAACAATAAATGACTATTTACAATGAGTTTGTGATCGATGGTAAAATAGAGTAAACGATAGCACTTGTGCTAGTTGAGCCTGACTCTCGTTATCTTATTCCTAAAATAAAGTTGAAGAAAAATACACGATGGGTTTCCATTGTCCTATATGATAACTAGTGCATATGTGCACATGGAAACCATTTTACAAAATATTGCCAAACACCAGCTACAGATATGTTAATGGCTGTTTTGTTTCAGGTTATATTTAACATTATTACTTGGAATACAATATCACTAACACCTTCAAGTTTTACTCTGTGAAAGGAGTGATTTAGTGAAGGTATAAGTTAATATTTGAGCTTTCGCATTGTTCTTAATCTAAGGGGGACAATATCAAAGCATCCATGTTAGATAAAAAGGAGTGTTCCGTATATGCCCTCATATTTAAAAATATGACTATAACAGTTTTAAAGATGTGGGCTAAGTTTTGGAGGTTCGTGTAGACCTAACTGCAGTTTCACATAACCGTATCAGTGTGCAGTGCTTTTGTGATTTCCTGAAGGGTTGAGTCGATCTGATGAATCCAAAACCGTATCATTGCCTGATAGTATATTACCCAATCATTCCAAATTACTTATAGAGGTTTATTTCACAATTTAATCGCATAACCATACCGCTCCATATGCAAATATAAGCCTTTAATACTGGTTCTAAAATTGGATTTATACGTTCGTCCACGTCCATGTTTAATCAAATATGGTCTTTATCACATCGACAGGGAATGGAAATGGCTGTTAAAGAGTTCACAGAACAACTAGAAAAGGACAAACCCCAATCAGCAGTGGTGTATATATCTAGCCATGGCAATGAAACGGGCATTGAAGGATTTGACAGAAACGCACTACCAATTCCAGATTTGCTGAAAATGTTGTCAGGAGTACTGCTTGGCAAACCAAAGGTTCTCATCATTGATGCATGCTGGGGAGGTATGGTAGAAATCGGGTGGAAGGAGCTATCTCGTGTGATAATTGCTTCTTGTCATTAACAAACGCTAACCAAATTCCTAACTTCAACCTTGGAATACACAACATATCTATCCTAACCGTAACTAAAACCCAATTCCAACATTAATCCTAACACTATACCTTCAAGGAAACAAAGCCTGGAGTAACTTTTTTGGAGCAAATGTTTGATCACTTTAGAAATTCTTTCAAGTACGTATAGCTTTGCCAGCTTTTTAATATCGGAAGGAGGGCCACCTGACCCTGGCAGGGGGGGGGGGGAAGGGTTGTTCATAAACTAAAGTCAATTTAGTTGATGAAACACCTCATATCACACATTCATTAGCCTTACAACAGCCCTCTTTGGATGATGGTGATCTTAAAACGATCAGGATGATAATAATATCAATCATGATAACAATAAAATAATAATACAAATATTTATCGAAATTGTTTAGGATTAAAATTTAGAAGATCTGCTCGGTCTGTGAAACTGTATAAAAAACATGAAAGAATGTTATTGAGCATTGATCCAAGATACATATCTCGAGCAACAAAAGCGAGCGCACTAAATGTTTTTAAAACTGTTATACAAAACCGAGATAGAATAATGTATTCAACACTGACCATGTCTCTACAAATAGTTTTTTATGAGGACCTAATATACTGAAACAAATGTTGGGTAAACTTATTTCAATATCGGGGTATTTATTTGTTCATCAATCCTTTAGGCAATGACGGGCCTAACATTGACGAGTTTATCTCAATTTTCAGTAACAGTTAACCGTGATTGGACGAAAAATTGTCCCGAAGTCGGTTGTACACAGAATTTCACTCATGTTTTAATTGTTTACCCAGTTATTATCACAGTATACCTCGCAGTTTTGCTTATCTCATTTACTTCCCAGATGTTCTTGACAAATATTTTGTACCTCCGCCACTCCTCCGAATATAATCGAAACGAATTAAGAATACTGTTTCTTTCTTTTATCCAAGGTGATAAAACACGTCGCTCAGAAGTCGCTGCGTCCAGTGTTTCTTCAGGATCATCAACCATAACTTTCTTACCGGAAAACGCCGATATTTTCATGATACACTCCACTTCATACGGTATTTACACTTGTTTTGGATAGACCATTTTCGTAATGTAATCAAATTGATAGTCAACGTCTTTGTCCACGAGCTCGTTTTTACGTCATAAAATCTAATTTAATGCACAAATCTTTGTTCAGTGCCCCGATACAAACTAATTCATCCACCTGTTACGAATAATTGTATTTCAATAGTCAGAATGCGATTTTCGTACGTTACATGTTTCCTACTGTAGGTAGGACAAGACGTAGTGTTTTTTTCGTACCTGACAACAGCAATAGCAAAGTATTTAATTTACTCTCAGTTAATCGCATTAAAATAATATTGTATGCTATTGAATGGATTAAACCTTGTCAGGCTATTTGTAATTCTTTTGTCACACAGGAAAAATGACATGGAGTTGGACAATTAATGGATCCTGGTTGGTAGATAAGCTATGCAAAGTGGTTTACAACAAAAAACGTGACCTTGAAGATTTGGATACCTTCATGCTAAGGGTTTGTATTCTTCCTTAGACCCATGTTACTCCAAAATAACTTACCCGAGGCAGGTTCTCAAAAAAATGGCTCAAAGTGGTACAGATTCTAGATCTGAGGGTACACAGACTTCGTTTTCTGCTTTCTGCATGCAGCGTCTTTGGGTTGCCAACATGACGTGATCAATTATCATGTGTACGTTGGTCTACAGGCATATACAAGCAGAGACTCCTGTTATTAAGATAAATATATGAATGATTGAGTCTTGCCTAACTGGTCAGTCTCTAAATTTGTCAAATGGCAGGAACAGCTTGTGACAAGAGCGTACTTTTATATACGGGTTGTATTCCATACAGTGAATGGTCTGTGGAAACTACGTGCATCATTCAAACCTGTCTCGGGTAGGTTTACATAGGTTACCCTTTACCCTTTGCTTTGGCATCTACAGTTTTAGAGAGAATGGTTTATAACAAACTTTATGATTGCTTAAATACCAAAGCATTGTTGAGCAATTACCAATCTGGATTCCGACCCAAACTCTCTACAGCAGTTTTTTTTGAGAAAAAAAATCATGTAAAATCACGTGATTTTTATCTTTTGGGGGGGTTGGTCCCCCCCCCCCCCCCCCCCCCCCCCCCCCCCCCCCCCCCCACTGAGCAAAGTTTCGGCCGGCGCGATTTTCAAATTTTCTGGAGCAAAAAAAAAAAAAAAAAAATTGTGCTCTCTACCCCCCTCCCCCCCCCCCCCCCCCCCCCCCCCCCTCCACTGAGCGAATTTTCGGCCGGCGCGATTTTCAAATTTTCTGGAGCAAAAAAAAAAAATTGTGCTCTCTACCCCCCCCCCCCCCCACTCCCCCCCCCCCCCCCCCACTCCCCCCCCCCCCCCCTCCCCC